>APFE030729636.1:104777-130529 GCA_000404065.3 Pinus taeda
AAGGATTTTTTATGTTCAGGATATGTGATGTTTTCCTTTTCTTAATTCTTACAGTGGTATGGATGTATAATCACTCAGAATTCACTGAATGTGCTCTGACTTCCTGTATACATTTATAAACTGTGTGGTCCCATATGAGTTTATGTTCTGAATGTTTAAATGCTGAATGCCCCGAATTCCATGTAAGGTTGAGTTCATTGTGATATTGAGGTGTTGTTGACTCCATAAGCCCAATGGATAGTTGTTTAATGTGTTTCCACCATTCATATTTTTCACAGTTGTTCTATAAGAGTTATCCATCTTATCTTAAATCAAAATCATTAATCCATTAAGAGAGAGCCCTCTCAGGTTGAGGAGGCTAAGCCTCAGCCTAAAGTAGGTTTGAAATAGTTACTTAGAGTCAACCTGAACAGCAGCCTATCAGGACCTGATTTTGAGATAACATTTTGGTGCGTCTGCTGGGAGCCTGAAGTCTATTCATTCCCAAAATCAAGAAGCTGAACTTCTGAAGGTAGCGGGAGCTCAGACATCATTTTGAGGCTGAAAAACAACCTTGGTGACTCCACACATCGAATAAAAAATTGGAAGGTGACTCCACTGCTAAACGATCAGTAGCTTGATGAAGTTCCATGATGAGTTCCACTGCAAGAATGAATGCCAGGTATGCTCCTATGAATCGGTCTCATATCCCTGGTTTTCCAAATCCTATGCCAAAGGTTGATTGGTTAGAGGATCTTCCAATATTCAAAGATGAAAAGAAAGACAATGCTGCTCTTCATTTGGTTAGGTTCCATATGCATGTACGCAGTCTTAAGGTTCATTTCCTAGAAGATTGTCTCATGAGGATGTTTATGGCCACTTTAGAAGGAAAAGCATGGTCTTGGTATAAAAGCTTGGAAAATGGTTCAATATATTTGTTTGCTAGTTTTCATGATGAATTCTATGAGATGTATAAAGAATGTCATCCTTCCTTATTGTTGCTCAAAGATTGTTGTAGACATTCTTTAAGTCTTATTCAGTACTTGGAGGATTATTATGGTGATGATGAATTTATGGATGAAGAAATTTTAGAGGCTCTTCATAACAATGCATTTCAACACCAAGAAGAAAGCATAACATCTCATGAAATGCAGCATGAAAATCAGCAGAGGTTTACTTATGAAAACCATGTTCAATCCTCTGATATTAGAGATGCAGCAGTCTTCTCAATCTTCGAATCATAATGAAGATGAAAATGATTACACACAACAAGAAGAAATACTGGAAGATAGCTTTTATAATCCTCAGGCAGAGGAAAAGGTTGTTCAATTTTGTGTTTCCTTGCAGCAGTTTACATCAATGAATGATCATAATAAGGAGGAAAATTACGTTGTTTGTGGGAACCATTTAGAAGAGCAGTTGGATAGCATATCAAAGAAATCGTGTGTGACTGAGAATCAGTTGTCTAAAGAGATAGAATTTTATGATGATCATCAAAATAACCATGCTCTCTTTGACCCAATAAATGAATACATGGACAAGCTTTGCACACCAATTTTTCAATTTCATTTGGATTATGAAGATCATATACATTATAGGTTTATTTGGTCATCTCACTATCATGGTTATTTTGAGGTTGAATGCAGTCAAGAGCCTCCAATATCAGAAGGGACAATTGATTGGCTTTATTGGAAATATCATGTTGCTTGAGCTACAAGTGGAGCTTGCAGCTGATAGGGTAGGTAGGTAGGAAAATGAAAATAAGCTCAAGGTTGACTGAGCATTTTTGTTTTTAGTAGATATAGACTTCTCTCTCCTATAGTGATCATCAAGTTTAAGCCCGAGGTGAAGGCCCAAGAAACTTAAAGGAGATGCTTGTCAAATAAATTTTTGTTTATCATAAGAATATAAGGCACTAGAACTGCAGGTTCTTAGTGAACCACAAGGGCACACTATCCCAAGTGGAGCCACTGTTATCACTAAAAAGATTTCAAAGGAAAAGGGTAAGGTAAGGGAGAATTGGTCTTGGTTATTCTCAAGTTCCTTTCACGCATAAGAAGCACTTGGAAAACTCAGGGTCAGCATACATCAGAGTTCTTTGAAGGCTCAAGCAAGGCATGTAAGTTTTGAACAACTTCATGGTAGATGGAAAGGTCATTTCAAGCAAAGGAAAGATCAAGAGAGTTGAATTGGCATTAAAACTGTGTTTTGGTGATTACACAACATTTTCGTGGCGTGCTACGAAACTGCTGTAGCTACATATTTTAATGAAGTTGACCAATTTTGAGTGACAAAGGGCAAATATTTTTGAAAGGAAGTTTATGAAGATGATCATTCATTGATGCAAGTTTTGTTCATGATGCTTAAGGAAGCTTCAAAGGGGTTTTGGGTCAAGTCTACAGTGTATGTAAAACAAGATAATCCAATGCAATTGTATGAAGAACAACCGAGGTAACTGAAGCAACCTTTTTCAGGAGAAAAACGGTTTTAAGTAGTCAACTTCCAGGAGGTCTCCAGAGCAATTGAAAGAATATTTTGGAAAATTGAAAGAGGTTTTCATTCCTAACATATTGAGATACAAAAGCCTCTTTCCGTTTCTTCAAATTAATTATGATCTGGGAGAAATGGGTGATTAAACTTGCGCTACGAAACTGCTGTAGGTGCAAGTTTTTCACAAGCATATTTCTCTGTTTGACACCTGTTTTTCAAAGACAAATTCTGGGCGGTAGGGAAGGTGTTTCAAAAAAAAAAAGAGGTTTTTTTTTAGCATGGATTGGTTCACAAAAGCCTCCTTCTGTTTTTCCAAATACATTTTTTGTGAGAAGTTATAAACTCTGTCCCAAGAACAAAAGCTTATATCTCATGTCATCTTCACGTTGCAGAGACAGCTAAAAGGTTAGGTTTGTTAATAATTTCAGATGGATTATATGCTCATATTTTCTTTGGTGAGAAGAAATTCATTCCAACGGGATTCTTTGCATCAACTATACCAGTAATTACTCTTGAGAGCTGTTGAAGATGTTTCATGGCATTTCAAGCATGAATACCTTTTTGACTCTATTGGAAATGATTGCCATTTGCTCATATGGGAAATGCGTACACCTGCAAAGGATCATTTACAAATTTTCAACATTCAGCAATGGAAAAACAAGTAGAAGAAGGACATATTTGAACTCTAAGCTATATTTATAAAGGTGATCATTATTCCATAGCTTGTTTTTACCAGTCAACTTCTAGAAGCGTTTCTGAGCAGTTGAAAACTCTTCTCTGAAAAGTGAAAGATTTTTTCATTCCTAAGATACTTAAGTACAAAAACCTCTTCCACTTTCTTCAAATTCATTATTATATGGGAGATATTAAGGACCAAACTTGCGCTACGAAACTGCTGTAGGTGCAGTTTTTCACAAGTATATTTCTCTATTTTACACCTGTTTTTCAAAGACACATTTTGGACGATAGGAAAGGTGTTTCAAAAAAACAAGAGAGGTTTTTGTTCAGAACGGATTTTTTCAATAAAACCTCCTTCAGTTTGTCTAAATACATTTTTTATGAGAAGTTATGAGCTCTGTCCCAAGACCTATTTTTCAGCCAGAACAGAGCAAGGGACATTTTCCTAGTTTCTAGGAACAACAAATGGATGAGTCATCAAGCGACAGCTGGAAGGTTATGGGCTTCATCAAGTTCGACATCATGGAGTTTTAGTTGTCAAATAATGTGTTAAATGTTTATATAGGGTTGTTGTAATCATGATGAAGAGATAGAATCCTAATTGTCTTAGGTCTCTAAAACTGCTAGTTAGCAGTCAGTTGTATTTATTAGTTAGTTTTAAATGTTAATAGGTGTCATCATAGCAAGGAGAATTCGAATTTCCCTCATGCTAGAGGAGTAATCTCAATCAGGTAGAAGAGCTCTATAAATAAGAGAAGGAGCAATGTACAAAGGGTTGGAAATTTTATGGAAAAGCTTGTATTTGGCTTATGTAAGACTCATTTTCAGTAATACATATTTGACTTTACTTCTCAGGATTCATGAAGGATTTTTTATGTTCAGAATAGTGATGTTGTCCTTTTCTTAATTCTTACAGTGGTATGGATGTATAATCACTCAGAATTCACTGAATGTGCTCTGACTTCCTGTATACATTTATAAACTGTGTGGTCCCATATGAGTTTATGTTCTGAATGTTTAAATGCTGAATGCCCTGACTTCCATGTAAGGTTGAGTTCATTGTGATATTGAGGTGTTGTTGACTCCATAAGCCCAATGGATAGTTGTTTAATGTGTTTCCACCATTCATATTTTTCACAGTTGTTCTATAAGAGTTAGCCATCTTATCTTAATCAAAATCATTAATCCATTAAGAGAGAGCCCTCTCAGGTTGAGGAGGCTAAGCCTCAGCCTAAAGTAGGTTTGAAATAGTTACTTAGAGTCAACCTGAACAACAGCCTATCAGGACCTGATTTTGAGATAACACAACCCTTAACGTTTTGAGAATTCAGTTGTTGCGCTATCAATTGGGTATGGACCTGACGAATTTGGAGGCTTTGAGAGCAAGTTCAGTGTTTGAAACATTGTCAAAGGAGACACATGATTTTCTGAACATAATGATGTCAACAAACGAGGGAGCCACGCAGAGCCCTATGCTACCGGTGGGGGATGCACCGGAAATTTCTAAATCGCCCTAGATGTCGTGGCCTAAAAAGGATCCACAGGCGGCAGGACCAGTCCGTATGTCTTCACGAAATCCATGGTTTGGTAAATTGTCTATGGAAGACAAGAGCAAGACTATTAATCTTGAGACAGATGACGAGGAGGAGGATCTCCAAGAATTCATTGAAGAAATCAAGGTGAATAAAGAAATGGAGGAAGACATCGAGCCAGTGCGTGCTGCCGCAAAACTACCCAAGTATGTCCCTCCGTGGAAAGGGAGAGTAAAAGTACCCAAAGATTTGGATGCCGTTAAGAACGCACTCCAAACATCGCTTCTCCCAGATGGAATTCTATTTGCAGGAATAGTTCTGGGTTACATGCCCATGACGAAATTTGAATATTGGGACCTCATGGACAGCAAAAAGTTCCCACATCTAGAGACCAGCCAACTCATGAAATAGAGCAAGGAGAGGTTCGTTACAGTGCTAAAGCCGTAGAAATGGCTGCACGGTGTGGAGGAGGTCGAGCTACTCCACCTATTATGGATTCCACACTTTCACTAGGCACCAATCATGATATTTGTCATCAGGCAACTGCTTTTCCTAGTGCACGATGGGTACTTATGCCTAGAGGAGCCTATTCCTATCACGACATAGCTTATTCATAGGATTTCTCGGCTTCCCTGTCCGGGAAGGGACCCTGTGGAAATAGCTAGCAAAAGTGGAGATTTGGTGCTCGTAGAGGCCATGCAAAAGAAATACAAGTTGGAAAAGAAGTAGAGAGGCTATGTAATCAATAGCATTCAAGACAAAGGGCTACGCGTAGCAACCCAGTTGCTGGTTGGGAAGGTGATGAGCAAATGTTGCGGCAATGAGGTACCATCGATGGTTGTCGTGCTGGCCAAACAATTTGCAGAGGGGGTACAGTTCAACTGGGCGTAGTTCCTCTATGAAGAGTTTCTGATGAACTGTAAGGAGGCCCAAGAGCAGGGTAAGACCTTCCACTACGCATGGTTGCTCTTATCCATCTTATTGGTTGCAGGGGAGTTGCCTGAGGATAGTCAGTTTCCACCTCTTGAGCAAGACTTACCAGAGGTGGCAAAGTACGCGTCACTCTAGGTGACAAAGGACGCCACGTGAATCTGTGAGACCAAGATCTTCTGGATGCTCATGGAGGCAAGTGTCTAGATGTGGATCAACAAAAGGCCGGGCCTATCCCCCATGGTTTACGACAGTCTGTGGAGCTTTGCAAACTTTAAGGCGGATATGCACAATGTGTATATCAAGGCACGGAAGGATCTGGAGTAGAACTAGACCAAACTCCCTTTCATCGTGATTGATGATGCTATTTTCACTTTGCTCGACTCATGGCCACCTGAGTGGCACACCCCAAATCTGGCGATGTGCGATGAGATAGTGATACAAAAACAGAAGGATGCCACTAAGCTGCTAGCACAACAGAAGCGTAATGAGCAATTGGCTGAGGAAGTAAGGGCTTCTTGTGAGGCAGCGAAGGCCGCTGCAGAGTAGACCAAGGCTTCCGAATAGGCAGCAGTAGCACCAACAACTAGGGCCATCACGATGTAGGAGCAAAGAGGCCTAGACTTGACCACAGGACAGGAGACATATGACATAATGGAAGGAGCAAACCCAAGCATGACATCTACACAAATGAAATTGCCATGCAATATAGAACAAATAGGGCAATGGAAGAAGACCATGGCTTCCAAACTAGATGGTGAACCTATTACATTGACAGAGGGTGACCTATACGACATCAGTGACACAGTTCACAAGGTCACCAGGGAAGTGCTCCAGGAAGCAATGATGGAGCAATAGAATGTGTTGGGGGCCCTCAAGGAGAAGCTGCAACAACTTCAGGTGCGACGCCCACAGGAAGGACGGTAGCCATCTACGGTGTCGGAAGTACATCGGTAATGAAACAGTTGTCGCAGGCCAAAATGACTAACACTGTCGCACTGCCGGAAGGAGCACTGATAGTGGGAAACATGGAGGATAGAGCCACGGTAGGCCAGATCAAGGGACTTGGCCTAAACTTGGCTGCCCTTCTGCGGGATATATTATACCAGCTGCAAGACAGAGCGACAATAGAACTTTGCGCTAGGGAAGGACGCGCAGTGAAAATGCTTAGTGAATAACAAATCAAAATTGAGTAGCTTAGCCTACAATGCGATGAAGTGTTGGCACAAAATCAACAACTAGAGAAGATAGTAGAGGAAGCATTTCGCCGCGCCCCAGAGCTAGAAATTACGACAAACCTACCAATAGGAGTGCGGATTCACAAATTGGCCAGTGGATTCCACGAGGAAAAGGAGGAAGCTATGAGGATCCAGCTGGACCTCAACCTTTAGATTGATGAATTGTGATTAGAGGTGCAGTCATCCATGCCCTTGGAGGTTCGGGAACAACGCACTGACACTATTCGAAAGGGGCTAGAGGAAATAGGACAGGTAGTGCAGACCTGTACAATGATATTGGAAGAATCGTTTGCAGTCCTCACTTCCCTTCAGGAGGACCCCACCATACATCGCTTGGAAACAGAGGTGCATGAGCTTCAAATGAAATATGATAGTGTGCGCGGGACAACACAGATAGTGGTCCTCACTCAGCGACTCACGAAGCTACAGCAGGTGAAGGCGTTGAAGGAACAAGTGGATGTCGTGCGCCAAAAAGAGGTAGTACTTAAAGCACACGTCCAACCCTGGATTAATGAGGCCTTCCTCATCATGGCTGACATGGAAGGAAAAATCACACAGATGAAAGCGATGCATGCTTTAAGATTTGGATTTGACCCTGACAGTGAGCATTTAGTCGAGTGAGTAGAGCAGATCCAGTAGACAGTAGAGCTGTGCGTTGTGAACCTTCGCCTAGCCCAGACACAATTGGAAGGGCTCCGTGCCAGGATCGCCGCACAGTGACTCGGGATGAGTCACGATGATTGTGTTAGGGGCCTGTTGGGCATGGGATCCCCTGTAGTAGGTTTTGGGGCTTAAAGCCTGAGTTTTGGTCAATGTAATGTAAAGACTCTGTGAAGTACGGATGCGAAGCGTGAAAGTCTAGGATGAGTCATAGGGTTGTCCACCCTAAGAATTGTAAAATAATGTAAAGTTATGTCAGCCTACCCATGGTCTGCGGACCATGGGATTGTATAAATAGAGCAAGTTTCTAAGTGTAAAGTTAGTTTTTGGGCAAGTAAGAAAGTAACAGATAGATGCAGAGGCATGGTTAGAGGATAGAAGTGGAATTGAAGTGTATTGGGTCATAGTAGTAGGAAGAGGCTCTGCAACTGAGTGTGCAGAGGCCTGGTAGAGTCTGCAGTTGAGTACGCAGGGCAGAGTCAGGTCTGTAAGTGGATTGTACTTGGATTTGAAAGCTAGTAAAGAGTTCATTTTCTGCACCTATTCTTGAATCTGTATGTTGATGTTATGCATTACTTTACTCTGTTATTTACTGCACGCAAGTGATAATTATGTATATGAATGATTATATGTGAATTTAATCTAAGTAATTAGCTAACGAAGACTAAATAAGGAAGATTAGGGTAAATAACCAGGGTCGCGCTATGACCAGAATTGCGTGAAGACAGTATCACAGGGTGTGGGGCGCTTGCGGGTGTGCATAGCGTAGTCAATGGAAGGTTGGACCACGTACCAATCACCACATATCAGACATCCCTAGGATGCAGAAACCTGGTTCCAGCACCCTCCCATACTACTTCGGGTGAGATCTCAGTCTGCGCTCCATGGACTGTTGCCAAAAGGTCCAATAGTACCAGGATTTACTTGGCTAAATCACTTTTGAACCTGGGTCAGGCCCCACTAAGTCAACACATCCTTCCCCTTTGAGTTGTATGAGTAGATTGCGAAGCTAGCAGATAGTCAAGGAAGGTGTAGGCTTGACAAACCGATTGTGTGGACTCCAGAGTTGGTGCGTAGACTAAAAGCATCAAAAGATAAGATTACATGCACTGTGGACCATTGGCTTGATCAAATTATAGTAAGGTTTATCACCAAGTTCGCGGTAGATACTTCAGTTAGCTATAGTAAGGTGAAATGACGCTTCCTCAAAGGATCATGAGGTAAGTACATTAAATATTTGAACACTTGGATTAAAATGTTATTGTGTGAAAAGCAGGTTATGCAAATAAATTGATGTTTGGGGCTACACGGAGTGGGAGGATCTATAGAAATGAAGGTAGAACAGAGATAGAGAATAGCCCCTTGATTTTTCCTCGGCAAGAAAGTGAGGAAGAGCTCGTGAAAGTTTCACCAAGAAGTGCGATCAGTATGATAAGGCAGTGAATTCCGCGCATACCACCTCCACCTACACCACCACCAGTCTCACCATCTTCACCCTCATCTCTGCCCACACCACCTCCACCACCAGCATAGTTCAATATGGCGAGCATGATAAAATAGTCGGTGTTCAAAGGAGTAGGGAACGAAGATCTGAACCAATTTCGGTTTGTGGTAAAAGCTATATGGGAAGCACAAGGAGTTGTGGATGACAATATAAAGAAGGCAACGCTGGTAAGCGCATTGTAGGATCGCGCACTGACATGGTACATTAAGCATTCCAACGACAATCCAAACGTAGGGGTCACGAATATCGAAGCTGCATTGAACAAGGAATTTAGCAAGCCAAAATTGGAGACACAGTCAATTATCGGATTTAATGAAATCACGATCAGAGACTAAAGGGCATGATTCCCGAAGACAACATGACCTTGAAACATGGGCAACACCGTGCATGGTTTGTAGCGTCACTAACGCCCCATCTAAGGATGGCGTCGTCATAGTAGAAGTTATCCACCCAGGCCGAAGCTTTGGAGATTGCAATGAGGCTACATGAGACCCCAATACAAGATTCTGGCCTAGGAGTCCAACAAATTCACGCGCAACTAGAAAATTTATGTTTGGAAATGCATAGTTTGAAACAGGGCATGACAACTCGCCCAGAGGTGTGCAAGGAGGTATGGTGCATAAAGTACAAGGGACAGGGACATGACAAGGACCATTTTCGAGTCTTCATTAACTACTTGGTGGGAGGAGGGCCGATGCCATTAAGACTAGAGGCACAAGCAGAACTAAGCACGACGCCTGCATTATGGTGTGAGATTTTTCAGATAGGAGGAAAAAACGCTACAGATAACTGTCACCTATTACAAAAGTATACACAGATGTCCCAACAGTTTTTTTGTAATTTTTGCAGGTCAGTAGGCCATGACTAATGCACCTATAGAAGTTATGAACTGATGATGGATCAAACTCTTGCCTACAGAGTTCAGACCGAAACACGAGGCCTCGATCAAAATGCAGGGATGGCCCACACTAGATTTCAGGGGCATGGATGAAGTCGAGGTGGAATGGGACCAGGAAGGGATCGCGGAAAACAGATTTGTTATAATTGCAGAGGGCCAGGGCATTATGCCCGCGATTATACAAATCTGACAAGGGCATCATCTTTATATTGTACTCAGTTTGATCATGAGATGGAGGACTGCCCCACACTGATAGCGAGGTTGCGTGATAAAGGAATACTCCAGCCTCCCTCGACTCAGAATCTGCAAATGATGAGGTCTGAGCCATGTGAAGAGGACCCGAATGTAAACATTATGCTTTGAAGTGGTATTACGATAGGAGATGACAAGGGCAAGCAACTCGAAGAAAGTGCTTAGGTTTGCAAGGCTCCTATAAAGGAACCTGAGTTCGATTTGGAGCGTGTAAAGGAGACATCCATGGAAGCTAAGAAGAGCTTCACGGAGGCCTCCACTCCAGGTGGTAAAGACAAACTAGAACTAGAGATGGACCCGTCAATGCTTACTCCCTTTCTAGAGACATGCATGAAGCTGCTAGGCGATAGCAAGGCTGTGAAGGGACTGCAGGAACTCATCACTAGGTGTGCTGGGTTAGGAGAACCGCGCGTAGTCCGGAAGCTCTGGAAGCACACAATGCAAACAGGAAGGGAGATGAGATTGACTACGCAAATTAGGGAATATGAAATCGATCAAGTGATTCTAGATTTAGGATCAGACGGAAAGGTACTGCCAAAGAAAACATGGGAGTGCATGGGCAGGCCCACGTTGCAATGGTCCCTTATTCAATTATGAATGGTGAACTAGCAAAAGATCCTACTGATGGGAAGTTTGTCGGGAATAATGGTCAACATTGAAGGTGCGAGTGTGCTTGCAAATTTTGAAGTGATAGAGATTGTCGATGACAACAATCCCTATCCCATGCTACTAGGAATAGATTGGGCCACTGATATGAACGAAGTGATAAATCTAAAGAAGCGCAAAATGATTTTTGAGAAACATTCACTGCGCATAGTGGTACCTTTAGACCCTATGGAAGGATCGCATTACACAAAGCAAATTCATGACGACGATCTAGATTGTGTCTACAAAATCATCGTACAGGAGCAAGACTTAGTGAATCCAACAATAGATGGTAGGATTTCAGGGGAGCGCAAAAGATCTTGAACATCGGATTTAGATGAGGAAACAGAATGATGGCAGAACTGATTACACGAGGTAACAACGTTCAATTGCAACATGATGGTAGGATCATTATGTTGCATGACAACAGAGGTAAGGGATCTACCTATGTATGACAGGTTGATAGTGGTGGATGAATTCTTGACCAAATTCGAAAGAGAGGTGCCAGAACAGCATCGTTTTGATGCTCTGAAATGGGCATTGTGTGCTACGCCTGCAAGATGGTGGGGTATGCATCAGAGAAGCTTTGAGGACTGGCACAGATGCAAAAGGATGATGCACCTACAATTTAGGAAACCACAGATGCGGCTAATAGACAAGTATAACAGATGGGATGATACACATACACACCTCGTGAAATTGACCAAGGTCTTCAGGGAAGAGCCACAACCTAAATGGGTGCATTTTGTTTTCAAACTCTGGATATCATATCCATGAATTAGTATACTAAGATGGAGCTTTGCAATGGCACGAGTGAGTGGGACATCTTGTGCGAAGGATTCCTGTTAACCTTCACGTTGGAAGATCGTGGGTGGGATACTGTTGATGATGTGCTACAAGAAGTAAAAGCAGCTATCTTCAAAATACCCCAAGAGCCAATGGAAGTGCTTCAGCCGGAATGGGCGACATAGCTGAGCTGTGCACTGGAGTGTTATAATGTAAATATTGAAGAAGCTGATGAGGACCCATGGAATATTAACATTCTCGAAACGAAAGGCTATCGAGAGGTTCAAGGACCATCGATTGAGGATCCCAACATCACCACACCACTAAAAATGAAGCAGGTTAACACTAGGATGGAGGTGGAACCAAAGTATGCAACGCTCGGTGACTATTGGGATGATGCCACGGTGGATAAGGTCATTGAGTTAATTCATGAATACCAAGACTTATTCCCAACCAAAATTACGGATTTAAAAGGGATCGTTGGTGAATTAAGGATGATGAAGATCACCCTAAAACCCAACATGAATCCAGTCAAGAAGAAGCCTTGCCGCTTGAATCCAAAGTATAAGGAAATGATCTGCGTAAAATTAGACAAAATGCTCGCAGCCAGAATTATTGAGCCGATGGAAGAATTCGACTAGGTGAGCCCTATGGTAGTATAAGAGAAAAAGTAGAAGGGCGAAATAAAAATATTCATGGACCTGAGGAAGCTGAATGACACTTGTGTACATGACCCATTCCCGACACCATTCACAGATGAAGTGAAAAATGTTGGCAGACAAGAAGCATAATCATTCACGGATGGGTTCTCAGATTATCACCAGATCAAAATCACACCAGAAGACAAGAGCAAGATGAACTTCACAATGGAATGGGGATACTTTCAATACAACATTATGCCATTTGGATTAAAGAATGAGCCAGCCATTTTTTTCATGCATTGTTGTTGCTGCATTCAAAAAATACATCCACAAGTTCTTGGAGGTCTATCTGGATGACTGGACTATCTTCGGATTAGTTAAACACCATGTAGCAAGCTTACACTTGATGCTGGATACTTTCCAACGACACCAGATTATGCTAAACCTTAAGAAGTGCACATTCCTCGTTCCCTTTGGAAACCTGTTGGGACATGTGGTCTAGAAATAGGGGAAGATGGTGGACCCTACGAAGATTGCAGTAATTCTAAATTTGGAAGCACTGCGAAGTGTTAAATAGTTGTGCACTACCTTGGGACACACAGGATACTACAGGAAGTTCATCAAAAGCTATGCCCAAATCACTGCACCGATGGAGAAACTATTGAAAAAAATATGTCACATTCTGCTAGAATGATGATTGCATGAAGAGCTTGGATGTCCTAAAGGGGAAATTGGCCTCCACTCCAATCCTGGTCTTCCCAAAATGGGATGTGGAGTTTCATGTCCATGTTGATGCATCATGTATGGTCCTAGGAGTAATGCTCACACAAGAGGGCGACAAGCGCTTGGACCACCTTATTGCGTTTGCAAGTCATATATTGTCTAAAGTTGAGAAGAACTATTCCAAAACCGAGCGCGAGGGGTTAGCGATGATGTATGTGCTCCAAAAATACCAACACTATTTTCTAGGAGGACACTTCAAGATGTATATAGACCATTCCACACTGAAATACTTGGTCAATAAGCCTGTGTTGCGGGGGCGCATATGCAGGTCGCTCTTATTATTTCAAGAATATGACTTTGAGGTCGTGGTCAAACTTGGACGCTTGAACATAGGACCAGGTCACTTGTTGTGTATTGAGACGAGCGAGGAACCTACTGGTTTGGAGGAAGGATTACCTGATACACATCTCTTTGTGGTGCGCTTCACGGATGGGCACTTAGAAGATATAATCCATTTTCTGACATCAGGGAGTGTGCCGAAGGAATACTCCATCCAATAGAAGAAGGAATTGGTGGTGCGAGCGACAGATTTTCTGTCATCGCGGAGCACCTATACAAAATGGGAAATGATGAGATATTGCAAAGATACGTACCTAAACTTGAATGAAGTCAGATCCTCATAGAAGCACATGGGGGCACTGTAGGAGGACACTATGCAGGATGCATGACTGCCCAAAAGATTCTTCGCATAGGGTTATGGTGGAAAACCCTTCACCAGGATTCAAAAGCATACTGTAAGGCCTACGATATATGTCAAAGGACTAGAAAACCATCACGAAGGGATGAGATGCCATTGAATACACAAATGACACTACAGTCATTCAAGAAATGGGAAATTGACTTTGTGGGACCTATCAAACCTTAGGGAAAGATGGGCGCGTGCTACATCATCACCATGATAGAGTACCTGACATGATGGGCTGAAGCATAGTCGGTCAAAGACTGCACGACTGAAATGGCTATGAAGTTTTTGTTCAAAAATGTGTTGAATCGATTTGGCTATCCGATAATCTTAATGAGTGATCACGGAACACATTTCCTGAACGAAACCATCAGCGCACTCACAGAAGAATTCCAGGTGTATCATCAAAAAAGTACACTGTACCACCCACAAGCCAATGGAACTGTAGAAGCCCTCAACAAAGTATTGGAGACTGCGCTGACCAAAGTGTGCAAAGCACAACAAAGTGATTGGGACCTGCGCATACCTGTAGTGCCATGGGCTTACAGGACAACGTGCAAGAAACTGATGGGACAAACACCTTTCCGGTTAGTTTATGGCATGGAAGTTGTCATGCCAATGGAATATATCGTACCTATTCTGCACATAACAACGCTCGCAGGGATGACAGACCGCGAAGCTCTGGAGGAAAGGCTCCCACAATTGGAAGAACTTGAGGAAGAACAGTTCTTGGTTGGGTTTCATCAGCAGGTACAAAATCAACGTGAAAAAACTTGGCACGATCGCCATATCAAGTTGCGCACCTTCAAGGTAAATGACTTAGTGTTGTTGTATGATAGTAAGTTTGAAAAATTTCTAGGAAAATTTAGAATGCATTGGTTGGCACCATACGTGGTTAAGGAGATCACAGAAGGAGGCACGGTCCAGATGGTCAAACTAAATGGAGAACCCTTCCCAGTCAAAGTAAATGGCAACCGCTTGAAGACCTACATGGGTGGGTAGGCTATCTAACTAGCCATCTGAAGCACAGTCTTTGCGCTCTGAGGAGTCAGAAAAAGGCATGGGACTATAAACATATGTAGCAGATGTTGGTATAGATGTAGGGAAACAATTTAGACATGAAGGTATTAGAATAGAGGATGCAACAGATTCAGCAAGAAGTGGTGCAGTGCACTGCCAACATCAGCACAGTTCGAGGATAGTTGGAGGAACTCTGTGCCAAGATCGCTGCGCCGACAGAGTGACTCGAGGGCGAGTCACGATGTTTGTGTTAGGGGCCTGTTGGGCATGGAATCCCCCCATGGCATGTTTTGGGGCTCAAAGCCCAAGTTTTGAGTTGATATTGTTGTAAATCTCCACGAATTGCGGGCACATAATGTATGTTAGAGTCATAGGGTTGTCCGCCCTAGTTTTGAATGTAATGTCGGCCTACCCATGGTCCATAGACCATGGAATTGTATAAATAGAGTGAGGCTCTAAGTTGTAAAGAGGGAGAAGGAATAGAAACTAATAGATAGCGAAGTAGAAGAAAAGAGGAAAATTCTAAGTGTGTTTTGGGTCGTAGGGTAGGAGAAGGCTCTATAGCTGAGTGTGCAGAGACCTAGTTGTCTGCAGCTGAGTGCGTGGACCGCTACAGCTGAGTGTGAAAGGCAGAGTCTAGTTTGTAATTGAAGAAGAGAATAATAAAGAGAAGGTTTATCTAAATTCTGCGTATCTGTTCTTGAGTTGTTACATGTTTGATATCAATTGTGAATATACTGTTTCTTTATTATGTGCACTTGTATGAATTATGAATATTGTTAAGTATAACTGAACGCATACAAATAAGCTAAGTTAATCAACTAATATCAGATTACTAGTAAGGACTTGGGTAATAACACTGTTTGGCCCCCGAGTAGTGTTGCGCGAAGGCAACAGCTCCAGCTGTGAGGAACGGGTAAGAGCGCACAACGATGTGCATGCAGGGTCACACCGCAGACCACTTGAACTCATTAGACATCTCCAGGGTGTGGAAACTTGGTTCTAGCACCCTTCCATACTACTTCGGGTGAGACCTCAGTTAGCGCTCCACGGATTGTTGCTGAAAGGGCTAGTAGTACTGGGATTTGTTTGGTTAAATCAACTCCGAACCTGGGTCAGGCCCCAACAAGCCAACAAGTTCGAATGGCTGGTATAGACTGAGAGGTAGATTGGGGTCTCTGCAGCTTCTTCAGGAGTGAATTTGGAGTTCAATTTACGAATTCAACGTTTGCAAGAATCACACTGGGTCGTAGAGGTTCACAAATAAAATGAGAGAGAAAGGTGAAAAATAGCTTCTCGGCCTTTTTATGGAGCAATGGTCATTTTTTGGTAGGTAATTTATGAATGAACAGTGGGCGGTTTATAGGGTTGAGCGGGGAGGCGGTTTCCCTGGCCATTGCATCACTTTTGTGGAAGAGGCGGTATTTAGGAGGGGTCACCCAATCTACTCACGCTGCTTGACATGTAGCATTTGGGGGGGCGGGGAAAATGAACTTATTGAGCAGGTAAAGGTTGGGCGTCAGGTGGATTCGATATGGATATGGACCGTTAGATGCAGGCGATGGTGATCAGATGACAGTCGGGCAAGGAAAGTGCACAAGTAAGAAGAGCAGAGGTGTCGGGGGGGGGGGGCTTTAAACTTCGGCAGTTTGTGATTAATTAAGACTTAATCATGGATTTAATCGATTGGGCAAGGTTTAATGATAGGATTAACCCAACATTACTAAAAACTGGTAAGTTAAGCGAATTTTGTCAGGGGTATGAATTAGGGGGTCAAGTATAGTTTATAATTAAACTAAGGTTTGGGATATTTATATAGGGGATTTAATTAATATACGAGAATATGTATATTGGGGGATTTATATAATTAAGTTAGAAATTAACATGAAATGACCAGAGTGAGCATACCCTTAGCATGTAAAATTTGTGCAATTTATTCCCATACATTTCATACTTACAATAAAAAACTTCTGTGGGTTTTTTGAGTGAAATAGAATTTAACATGGGGGTTGCTTTACTTTTTCTAGGAAAATGAAGTTTAACCTTAGGAAAAGGGGTTTTATTATGGTAGTGAAGGGGGATGAATTTTATGAAGGGGGTTCTAACACTTGGTGTCCATAAGTCATTAAGCCAAGGGTCTGGTCCCACCAAAAGTCAGAGAAATGCTCTGAGCCTCTTTGACTTGAAGGAATTAAAGTACTTTGAACATACTTGTGGATAGGAAATTAGTAAGTAAGGGGAAAAAAGAATGAGGGGGAGTTAATCATATTAACTTGAAAACCTTCGTTTTTGCTTCCATAATTGATGATACATATTGAAATAGGTGTCTAAACATGTTGCATGTGTTTTAACCCAATCAACTTTATACTTCAACAACCTTTCTTCTACTTACCCATTACTTACCCTACCATTTTTTCTTCATTTTATTTGGGTGCATTTAGACTAGCAAACCCTTATCCTCCATTTTTCTTTTGAAAAGTAATCTATATAATTCTAACCATATATCATCCGAGGGCTCAGATTAAACTGATGAACTCCTCTTATTTTCTCTACCTATTTAATGATCTGCTAAGATTAAATTGTTTAGTCATATTTTATTCTCTAACTATAAACATAAAATTCAAAGCATGAAATAACCAATATTAAACAATTTGATTACCATGGATTGTGGCATGAATAACAAGCTACACACAATCATTATTATGATAAAGGTAAATAGTAGTGGCATTTAGACTTGCACACTTTCATGGTCTCTTTTTGGTTTTGGGGTCCAAATATTTTGATTTTTTGACCTTCTCTTATTCTTTTTGTCCTTTGATATTTCTTTTAGGACACACCCTCTTTAAATTTTTTAATTTTTTAATGTGGAAAGCATTTGAAGAAAGAAAAGGTATGTACAATATTACAAGGCTTAACATTATTCATTCAAAATTATGACTCCTATTGGTATAGGAACCTAACACTTCAGACGATCATTTGATTGTATTTCCTATTGATGCATCAGAACATCCTCCATTACCATTATTCGTTGCTTTCCAGATACTAGTCCGAGTCTGTAATGCCATCATATCCCAATGCATTATTGACGAAGGTGCATCCACCTACATGATGTATGTTGTTGTTTGGAAGCAACTCAAGTCACCTAAACTGTCCCCATCCACCATCACTTTGAGTTCTTGGGACAGTCACCCCTCCCAACCTCTCGACATGTATCAAAATTGTCTAGTGACTCTTGCAGGAAAGACTGTTTCTGTAGACATTGAGGTTATTGATGCTCCTCTAGATTACAACATTCTATTGGGTCATAGTTACACTTATGCCATGTCAGCCATCACATCTGCGATTTTCTGCAAGATATGCTTCCCCCATGAAGGGAAGATCATCACTATCGATCAGTTGACGTACTACGAGCCGTCATCCCTGACCTCCCCTAAGTCCATTATCTCATCGATGTCTAACAAGTAGTTTTCCACCCCTCTCACTGGTGTTTCACTTGGATTCTACAAATATTCCACCTTGTTGGGTGCTTGCCCTGGGCCTCCCCTTCGCATCTCTAAGCCCAGCTCACCGAGTGTTTTCATGTTACAAGCATTTGCATTGGATCTGCCATTAATAACCAGGCTGAATATGATGTAGTGATAGGTTTTTTAGTCGATGCCCTTGCTCATCACATCCTTCATCTTCATGTTCATTTAGATTCCTTGGTGCTTGTCATGCAATTGAATGGTGTGTATGATGTGCATAACCAAGTCCTATTTAGAAAATTTATACGAGTTAAGCTGTTGGTACATAAATTTGAAACCATTACTTTCAGTCATGTTCCTCGAGCCAAAAATAACTTTGAAGATACCATTGCAAATAACATTCTAGATTGGAATTTATCACATGTATACCATAGAAGACAACCATAACCAAAAAAATGGCCAACCACAATCGGCATATAAAATATGCATAACCACATTATGTATCAAAATATAAAAATAAATGTGTTTAGAGTCCACCGCTCTAAATACATCCGGTGCACCCATAGCATTATGGGCAACACATAGGCCCCTACATCTCCTTATCATCCTTTGGAGGGTCTCGTGCCAAGTTGGGCTGAGATGCTTGAATCCCTTTTTCGAGCACTCGGAACACAATGATAGTCCATAAACTCTCGCTAGAGGGCATCATTCCCACCTTTTCATACCATATCAGTCCCTTCCATCACATATGCTTGTGAGTAGTATCCCATGCTTGGGAGCATGATGGTCTTACCCTGGCCATCTTCTCAATTGATTAACATAAGTCTTAGCCTAGACCCCACCGGATCTAGGTATGGTCAATTATCCTCCCATTCCTTGGATAGTTTGTCCTATCAGCCTCTTTGGCGAGCCACATTCACATCACATATCATAGACATTTGATACCAGATCTTCAAATATTCTACTCTATGTCATACCACCTTTACCACATAGTACCTAAGTTTGACTTAGTGGGTGAGGATGATTCTAGACCTCCTCTAGTATTTCATTCTCATTTTCCTCTTCCCTTAATTCTTCACTAGGAACCATCGTTCCAAGAAGGATTAAGGCCATCTTTAGACAAGTAAGGCCACTTGCCTGAAAGTCACAGATCCCAATTTTGATGGTCGGTTTGTCTGCTATGATCTCCATAAGAATTAGGGAATTTTCCTCCTCCCCAAATTCACCAAAGCTCAATTAGTAAATGAATTAAATTGGAGGGAAAAAGCCCTTTTCTAGGTAAACCCACAGTTTTTCTATCACCCAATGCGACAAAACCGTAGCTCGGTTTGATGAAACATCAAAACCATTGGAAATCTCTCATCGAGCACTATAATGGGTCTCTCTTTGTTTTTGAGGATTTGACATTTCACCTGGAAGCCATTTTTCCAAGAAGGGTCACTTCATTGCCTCTCAAAATCGAATTTCTTCATATGAAATGCTTGTAATTTGTGGACCACCTTCCCTTGGTGCTTGTCATCTCATGTGTCAATTTTCGTCATAAGAAACCATCATTTTCTAATGTATCCATGGTCCCCACCGAGCCTATCCTTTATGGTAGCATCATTGAGTCACCCTTGTTCAGAGCATCTGTGACGAGTCACCTCTGCATCCATGGAGTCTGTTTTGAATCCCACTGTATCACATCATAGTATTCCATCCATATTTACATACCATTCATCCCATGTTTCTCATTTTGGCCTTCAGTCACACTGTCCACCATCCCCTCTGGAGTCGAGTTAGTCACTCCCAGGTCAACCATGTAGTTTATGCTCTGACAAGGGAAGTCGTCTATTTATCCCTCAATCCCATTTTCCCCATTTTCCCTTGTGTTAGTCCATCAGTCATATTACTCTTTTCCCTCGTGCCTTAGTTGAGGATCCTCATTGCCTCACATATGGAGGGCCCTATTCTGTCAACATCAACACATCTATTCCAGAAGAACGACCTAGAAGGAAATGTATCTTGGTTTTAGCTTCCACTCTTGTTTGGTACCTCAGATCAAGCAAAGGGAATGATCATTTCCCTTTGACTTGATTATTTCATGCTCGTGATTCATATCTTTGATGGTCTAGTGATGCAACAGATTGTACCAGTGATTCCTAGGTGTGTGTGAGACGTTTTAGACCTCATGAGGGGGTGGCCCTTTAGGTAGCCCCCCACATGCCCTGATGACTTCAAATTATGATACATCCCTAGATACAGTTCCATAGATTTGATGGGCTCGATTCCTGCCACTTGTAGTGATCATAGCATGCATGTCTCCTTCAGATGGTCCATTCAGTTTTGCAGAGCCCTTTCCTGTTAAGCATGGCTTCTTTGGTTGTTATACCCTCCCTCCCACCCATTTTTTGAGGGAAGGGACATTATGTCTTAGGTACTCATATGTTCTTGTATTTAGTCTTAGCCCATGCTTTTCCAGGTGCATTATGTATATGGGATACATTATATTATTTTCTGGCTCATTTATGCCAACATGTAATGTGCCATTCAACATGTATTTTAGTGCTCATTCCATTTTTCTGGGTATTTTTTGTACTGAGTTATCTTGGCGGGTATAAGTGTGCCTCCCCCACCTCACTGAGATTAGGTATCACATCATAAAATGAGACTTACATCAGTTAGTTGGTTTCGCCCCCTCAGTCACTATCCTCTTTCGATTTAGCTCCATTGGTCTCTCTCTCTCTCTTTGTCTGACTCCCCTTCGCTATCTAGTGATTGTGTCCTTACAATGTGCTTTGGTTATATGTTTTTCTCCTAACACTCGTACATTGGGGGGTAATATATTATCACCAAAAAATTATCATCTGACCGTAACTTACTAGATGGATCAAAGTACACCATGTAGGGCCAATTTTACCATAGTAAAATTGCTTTTACTATAAGAAATTACTTAATAAACCACATTTGTTAAGTTATTTCTGGTTAAACCAATGAAGAATAATTAAATAAATCATTATTTATTTAATTATATTTTAGGAATAATTAATTAAACCATCGTTTAAGTAATATTCCTTGTCACATTTGACCCAATCATAATAAATATTCATATAAATCATTATTTATCTCATTTTTCTCTAGGAATAATTAATTAATCATTATTTAGTTATTATTCCTTATCAAGTTTGACTAAATCCTCTAGGAATACTTAAACCAATAATTATTTGTTTATTATTCCTTAACCATATTTCTTGAGATGATAAATAAATCATTTATTTATTTATTATTTCTAAATAAAATTATTTAACCAATTTAAATACTTTTTCCCTCCAACCAAATATAATAAAATATTCCAAACGGTTAATTCTAGAATTTGGTTAATAATATTTTATTGTTTCCCATTATTCGATAATAACCTAATATTTTGTTATAAATTGGATGGTTTTACATCCATTCTTCACTTTTGATCATTTTCATTGTTGCATTCATTATTGTAGCTCTGATTATTATCACTGTCACTCACCATTTTCCTTTTTCTTTTGAGTTCCCATTGAGCTCAAACATTTTGTTTGCTGGGTTTACACATTGTAAAGAAGAGAGAGACTCTACAAAGTTGAATACATTGAGGATAGACAAGAACCCATCCCACAGATGGGGACTGGTAACATTACTTGTTCCCTTCACATGTGTCATCTAATAAAATATATTCTATATATCTGGTTTACATTGGATTATTGGAGTTATTTACACTTATTGTCTTATTCAATTTTTCTGCTTAACTCTTTATCTTGCATAGATCAGGACTTTGGCACATTTTTTTTCTATCATTTGCTGTGGATCCACACTATTTTACAACCATTTTTACTATTGAGGTTGTTTTTCATCCACAATATAAAGTTGTTTCTTTTCATACACCTTCGAGAAGAAAACACTCCAACACAAGTCGAGGAAAAAATTTACTAAGTCTAGGTCAGAGGCCTTCAGTGAGTAGAGAGATAGGTTTTGCACTTACTGGGTGAGCTCAGTTGAGAAAGGAAATTCTAATACATGTTGGGAAAAATATTGAGAGGGGGGGTGAATCAGTGTTTTAAAAACTCACAATAATAATTTTCTTTTTTGAAATGTATATGCGACTTTAATAAACCCAACTAGCGTATGTATGTGACTGTTGTAAAAACAACTATCATATGCTTAGTAAACTTATAAAAAAACTAATTCTTTATCGGTTAAACTTGAACCATAATGCAAGAGATTTATTAGGCATTTGATAAGCAATAAACAGGTGCAGTAATAATAGAATAAAGTATCACACATAAGAAACACACATGAACACTAGGATTTAAGGTGGAAAACCAATGTGGGAGAAAACCACCACTGTTGTCATCTCAGTCTTCTAACTTATTAATATAAAAAAATTCCTACATTCTTGTACTGGTACAAACTTATACCAGTATGCAGGCACCCACTTGTTGAAGGCTACAACCTTCACTCATTCTCTAGCTCCTACTGGAAGGGAGCTCCAACCCCTTGATCTAATTACCAACTACTACTGGCAGGAAGCTTTCGACTTCTTCACTGAAGGCTCCAATCCTCAACAACATCCGTGGAGCACATTTCATAAATTTTCACACTGGATCCATCTGCTACAAAACATCATAATTTATAGGCCACTTTTCATCAAATTTTCAAACTGAGCCCACTACCAACACTTAAGCTCAATATCAATAATCAAATTGTAACTCATCATTGTAACACAATCATCAATCTCTAACACAACTAAATCAAGAAATCACTGAAATCCAAACAACTAAAACTTAATAAAAAAAATCAACCAATCAACTGGAATAGTTAGATCACTGTAACAAGAATATCAAACATCATACTGCACATCACAGAAACCATATTTTCTTACTGCAGATCCTGATCAATCCTTTGTCAAAATATATATGCTACTTTTCCGCAACAAACCGTGTGTGTACGCAACTTTTATGAAGCATACCCACATACAAATCTTAAACTTATGAAGACTGAAAACTAGACCACTTCCATTTTGAAAAAGAACACTGAATTATACTTAGATCTACTACAACACTTTGAACCAATCACAGAACCCAATCACAAAACTATCTCTAACATTCAATCGTAGTCAATGAGTAATCTTAACATTATTCAATCAATCAATATGTAATCAAATTCAATTTCATCATTCAATCAGTTCTACATCAGACATAATCACTCAACCCATATCAACGTGAGGACATAATTGATAAAAAAACAAGCATATGACAACACTGATTAGGTTGATCATTCATCTATGAAAAAAACCCTTAATTTATATATATGACTTTGAAGAAGTGAAACTATGTGTATACATGACTTTACTGAGACCAACTTGCGTATAGATCTGCAAATTTTGACCTAAAATTGCACAGTTCTTCAGAAAGACCCAGATCATAATATTCAAAGATAAAAACATGCATCAATACTTAGATCTAGTCAATCCATGAGTAGATCATACAGTGGAAATTCATTTTAGGTCTCATGATCTCGATCCATCATTGTATTCATAGATGCATAATTATTTCAGATCTATTGGATCTTATCCATCATCAAACTCTCAGGTGCATACTTAGTTTAGATCAAGCAAAGCCTCAAAAGGCCATAACATGCATATTTTCTTTAGATCTAACTATTCATAATATTTCCATCACTTGCACACCCCACACACTTTGATCTTCACCACCTTATATAGTTTAGCCTTCTTTTCAATACCATGGGTCAAGACCATACTCCAACCAATGGTTTTCTTTGATAGGATCAATATCCATTGTGGCGCTCATTACTATGGGCCAATACCATGGTAAAGACCCCTGTTATTTAGAATACCATGGTGAAGAAACCATACATGCCTTTTCTTCTTTAAACTCCCATGTATACATGACTTGGCTTAATAGAACCCACATATACTTCTTGAAATTCCAATTTTATCATTCTTCTACCTCTAAACTTCCGTACATTTTTCAAAACACTCTATCACATCTATAAACACATCCTGTTTATACCTTCAACAAGTAGATTTTCATCAAGAGACAACTTATCATGTAGGTTTCCATTCATAAAATAGGTTGTCATTAAGGACAGCTCATCAGGTAGGTTTGCATCAAGGACAACACCTAATGCATAATTCCAACAATACATATCTAGCCATTTGATTAATGCAAGTAGGCATTGGGGGTTTTAGCAAATTGCTTTCCCTAGATAAAAATGCTTGTTGCACATGTGTTATTAATGTTCGTAAAGTAGTAGAGTAGGTTTGTGTCTTCTCATTTTGATTAAAACTTCATGAGAAGTTGCAAATATACACCCTAATTTATACAAAATATCCCTAGTTCACCATAGTAAAATGGGTTTGTTGGCATTTATACATATGTGTTGTGGAAAATTTATATTATGTCTTTAAAATTGGGCCATTTGATTTAATTCAATGATTATATTTTGATTTATCACATGGAAAAGGATTGGGTGATATATACTCGCAACATTATTGTATGCACTTCAATCTTGATATTATATGCATATTATATGTTTTCAAATTTTTTTTGAGCCATATGTGTTGGCTATGTTATGACTTAGGTAATGATTTGAATTATGAAAGCTTAGTATGATATATCATTTGAGGATTATCCCAACATGAAAGTGGGACCTTTTGCTAAGTTGGATTAATGTTGTGTTATGTTATGTACTAATGATTGCTTTGTTGGATAATATGTCCACCCATTGCATGGTTTCATTTGGCAGTTGTTGTGTACATAGGCTGAGCTAGATTCATGTTATAGTTTTTGGTTGATATTTGTAAAACCCACACTCTTGGCCTTTATTGCATGGCCTTGAGAAGCACAAAATAATACAACGACTTTAATACAATGCTACAAAACCCTATCAATGATGGATGCCCTCTATATTTTCAATCCACAAGTCACGTTAGAGGGTATTTTTGGTTTTATGCCTTAGTTTTGGGAATTTGATTTACTTGGAGGTTTTATGGCCAAAAGCTACCATAATTACTAGAGCTAGATTGTTAGCTGAAGCTTTGGTTTGTGAAAGTTACCATTTTCTTATTGTCGACATTATCTTGGTAAGCTGTATGGTTAATTGTATATTTCACTATTTTCTTTCAATTATTAGTTTATCTATCCATGCTTGATGGTTTTTTCCTCCTCCACTAGTTGCTCAGTGACTCTACAAATCATTATTTCTTTATGTTTATGTTTCATTTCAAACCATTCTATAATTTTGAGAAAGGGTTCCTCCTGCCCCTGTTCTCTTGAAATTCCTTCAAAGAAAGGGTGCCTCCTACCCCTGTTCTCTCAAACATTTTTCAAAGAAAAGGTGCATCCTGCCCCTATTATTACGAAATTCATTCAAAGAAAGGGTGCCTCCTACCCTTGTTCTTTCAAATTAATCTGAAATTTGACCAAAAAAGAGAGGGTCAAAATCCCTCCTCTGCAAACCCTTTGAAATGTCAAATGGGTTCTAAAACCATTTCCTACAAAATCATTTTAAATTTTGGAAAGATAAAACACTAACAAAT
>APFE030729636.1:130549-150352 GCA_000404065.3 Pinus taeda
AATAAAAACCCTGTCTATTGTTGTAGAAGAATTAATATTATAACTAGAATTAACATTTGGAATGAATCCTTCTCTCATTGAGGACCTCATAGAGAAAATTAAGGTTTTGAGACAATGGGTAGTGGAAAGGGGATACAAAACATTATTTGTCATTTCAGAATAGGACAATCAAGGATTCTGGAAAGGATGGGCTTGGGGTGATATCCTATCTCACCTTACAACTAAATGGAATATGTTTATTAATCATCTGAAAGGAATGGCCCCAATATCAAATAAAATTAAGGATTGTCAGATTTGGATAAGGAGCTCTAACCATAGATACTAAGTTCAAGATGGATACTCATTTCTTATATGACTATAACCACATCCTCCTCTAAGCCAAGTATAGGTGAGTATTTAGAGGAATGTCAGTATTCCAAAAAATAATAATTTTTTGTTGGGCTCTAGTCCACGAAAAAAGTCTCATGGTCGAAAATCTCAAATGAAGAGGCATCAATGGTCTTTCTATATGTTTCCTATGATGTAGCATAGAAGAAAATATCCCCCATCTCTTCTGGAATTGCTCCTTTGGCTTTGTTTGTGACATAGAATCAATTTTGTGCTCATGGGAGAAAATGTTTGTTGCCTAGATAAGTCAGAAACCTAGCCCTAAAAAACTACGTCAATCCTTATTCAATGCTGGGCCTCCCTACCTCTATATATTTGTTGGTCAATTTGGATTTCCATAAATAAAAAAATCCTTCAAAGAAGAAGGCACTTCCCCCCTCAAAGTAGCTGATAAGGATATCTCAATGCTCAAGGAGAAGACACCATCTCATGGCATAGAAGGTAATGGTCTTGCTATGTTAAATTCTGATAAAGTGCTTGGATCAAATTTGGCATTCATCATATAAAGAAAGAAATTTCTTAGAATCAACCCAAATCCTTCAAGGTTTCATGCTTAATAATGTCACAACAAGAGTTTCAATATTGGATCCAGAAGCAATCCCCTTTCTCCTTGTTTTTTTTATGGAGCTTCTAGAGGAAAAATAGGGGAGCCTAGAGTGGGAGGGATCACTTTTCGATCTTGGTGGAAAAAGGGTGTCTCATTTTGCCTAGGGTCTTGGGAGATAAACCAATAATCATGCCAAATTTTTGGCATTATAGAAAGGGCTCAAAATTGCTTTAGACTTTAGAATTTCAAAACTAAATATATTTGGTGACTCAATGTTGATCATTCATCAATTTACAAAGGTAAAATCTTCAACAATTAACAAGTTTCTTCCATCTATCCAAATAATCCTTCTCCTACTTGAAAATTTTGAAGGGGAAATTTTTTTTCATATCCTTCGACAAATGAATTCAAAGGAAAACTCATTAACAAAAAATGTTACATGATGGCAAAAGGATATTTCCTTTTGAATCAAAGGAGGAGATTCATTCCAATTCCATAATATGCACATAACATGCAGATTTTTTTTATGGCACAATGGTCCAAGGGAATTAAATTCCTATGACAAGGTGGGACACCAAGATTCTCTTCCCCAAACCTTCACATCCCATCTTTGACATCCTAAATGCTATAAACACAAGAAATGTTTAACTAGAGGGTATAGGTGGTTATTCCATAAAACACCTCATTACTACACTGACCACTTCCTCTTAATGGATAATTATTCCACTAATCTTTTCTTTAGGTGAAATAGGAGGCCAAAGTTATTTCATTGGGAAAACATTTATTGCAATCAATTTATATCATCCCAATATCTTAGCGAGACAATGAAATTGGTTTAGAATTTAGGATGGCGGTCTTGTTGCTGTAGGTTGGCTCATGTAAGGATTAGAATTGTCTTCATTTAATAATGATTTTGGTACCCAGTTTCTCTCACTAGAAATTATATGAGGCACAAGTTATCTTGGTTCTTTGTAAATCTATCTTCCTCCCTCCCTGCATGATGGTGAACCCTCAATATTTTATAGATCTTTCTGATGTTATCGAGTGGATGGTAAATTCTACCCAATAACTATTGGCCTCCATAAATAGGATTGGGGATAGCTATTCATGTAAGCTAAAATCCTCATGCATCAGGTGGAAACTGAGGATTCCGTGGATGCTTTAAAAGAGGAAATTCACCTTCATACAGAGTAGGTTGCAACATTGGAGCTCTCCTTGAATGTGGGAAGTGGAAATATAAATGGTGAGTAGGCTATGGGCTCCTTTTCTCTAGGTGGAAAAAGTGTTTGTTGTCCCCGTGGTCCTAATGAGGGTGGAAAAAATGTTAGTTGACTTCTCCATTTTTTGAAGGCCTGTATTTTTTGTGGCTAGATTGGTGACTGAGGAGAATTGAGAGATAAGGAAATGAGAAGGTAGCAAGGACTACGATATGAAAAAGAGTGTTAATGGAGATTATACCAAAAGCTCAAAATTCCATGCCGAAGTACATCTTCAGTGTTGGAGAGCCATACTATTTGTACAATCGTAATTTAATGGAGGAACTCCTTAAGTATGAAAGAGGATGTAGAGTTAATTCTTAGCATTAGAAAACCTCTTATGCCCATTCTCAAAATTAACTCAATAGAAGTGGATGAATAATGTGATGCAACAAAAAATAGAGCGTCTTACAGGAGTACACTCGAACAGGGTTATTGAAAGAGGCAACAACATCATTCCCCGTGTTGATGAGAAAATATACTATGGAATGGAATGAAAAAAATGATTGGGTGAAGAGAATTTATGTAGAGTGCTCCACGTGAGACCATGTGTTGTTGTGAAAGGTTATGTGTGCACATGAAGATAATGGTTTCCAAGAGATATTGATTGAGGAAACTAATTGAGGGCTATGAGCAGAGCTGATGGAGCAGTGAGGAGAGAAATGGATAGTAAGGTTGCAAAGAGAAGAGGAAGGATATGTAATAGAAAATTTTATGAAAAATAGGACAATTGGATGAAGCAGGTAGTGGCTTGCATTCATAAGAGGTTGGTGCCTCTTGAAATTTTTTGCCTTGAAATTTTGAAGTGGTTTGGGGCCTCCTATGAGTGGGTTCTCACAAAAAAATAATAAAAAATATATTGGTGGTTCTCCCTTTTGGGTTTCCACGTTAAAAGTCTACATTCTCATGTGTATGATACTTATATTGATGGTGTGTGTGTGTGTGTATGTGAATGATTTACTTCACTACTTATGTATTTGGTTGTGAATGCTCACATGAATGAAAAGAGAAAATAAGAACTAGAAGTAAAAGTTGAAATTAGCACCAATTACTAATTCACCCCCCTTCTTAGTAATTCCTTAAGTCCAAGACTACATTCCAGATATGAATCAAAATATTGCAACTCCATCTCTGAGATCTCATCTGAGTATACAAGAAATCCATGAACCTAAACCTAATAAAAATGCAACAAATGTCAATGATGGTTATAATCCTATCTAAAATTCAGGTAAGATTGGTAATAAAGGTTGGGGAAATGATTCCAAGTTTTTTTGTCATATTTCTAATCATTCTCACTCATCTTCCACTCATGCGTCTTCCTCACCCTCTGAGGAACCTGATCCTAATTTCACTCTAAAAATACTATTCTCCCCACTACAAATGACAATGCTCACTATGTCATTCCTCTAGTTGGTAACCCTACCAACATTATAGCTAGAAAAGCCACCCACTTTGACCCTCTATCTATTAGTTCTGCAAAAGCTATCACTGAAAAAATCCTCATTGTGAAGTTATTCCAGAGCCAGTTCCTAACTCCACGTCCTCTACTTTAAAGGATACTGAAGAACAATAGAGAATAGAGACAAAGTGGCCCAGATTTTTGATGGAAGAATTCTTAGCTGAATCCCAAAAAAACTCAACTGCTTTTGTGTATAAATTCTGATGTTTATTACATATTTTTGGAACAAACATATTTATGGTTATGTGTATTTTTGGATATATAGTTTCATGACTACACATTTTTGGTTTTGTGACAGACACATAGACAATCACATTTTTGGACTCGATCATAAACATGTGATGATATTTTCAGTTGTCAATTTCGTAGTTGACATGTTTTATGCGATGCATGCATATATGACATATATATGATAGTTATCATGCATTTTATATTTAAATGTTTGTGAGATTTGAAGTGTTGATGGATGTGGGTCCTCCCTTTCTGATTCATTCCCTATTTTTTAGGAGACCAACTATATTTGTCTTACATTTGAAAATAATTAGGCCTGAATTAATCTATAAAACTAATTATTTTAATTAAAAAGAAATAGCTATGAAACCGTTTTCAAAGCTCATGATTACAAATACATGCTCACAAAAGAAAGAGTGGATCCCTTAATTACAATGCAAGTTTGTATGACATAGTTTTATGCTTCATTTGGGTTATTAGTTTTTGTGTTTAGATATTTGTGACTTACAGACTTTGATCTACATGGATTATTTTAAATAAAAGCATAGAAAAAGGTCAATAACATTATTGTCATAGGTCTCATATATTTCAGTCACTGATGATTTATAACTACTGCAATTTTTTTCATACTAATATTGGATCTTCTTGTAGTAGCATACTAGTCTCTGAATGTGCCTTTTGAGTTCGCTACAACAAGTCTAATTTAATTTGTTGTTTATCACTGTTATCATTTGACCAATATGGTATAGTAAATGGGGTGATTTGTTAAGAAGTTCTTTGTGTAGATTTTTGATATGCCAAGTTTGTTACCATTATATCTAAAAATTATTCTCTGATACACTTAATGAATGATCCTTTAATATTTTTTTATATCTTGTGCACTATTTATGCTATTTATATTTTTCATTTTCTTGATTACAACTACCTACAAATTGTACATTGTAATTTTTTTCTTGATGAAATGTTATTTTAAAACAAGGGTAGTAATTTATGAGTTTGAAACTCAAACATTGTTTTGTTTATGATATTGCTTCATAAGTGCAATCATTTTTTTTTACTGGTATGTTTAAAAATTAATTCCTATATATATCTTTTTCCTCTTTTCCGTATGTAAATATTATCTCTATTTTGTAAATTTTTGCCTTTCATTTTTGTTACTTCAAATTTGTACCATAGTTTATTCAGGATATAAACCTGGCATAGTACCCAAGTCTCATCCTATCTAGCCAAGGATTTGTAAGGGTGAAAGAAAACAAGATTATTCATCAACATAAGTTGGTGCTACATATTTTAGATTTTAGTGCCTCAATTATGTTGGGGCCTACAACAAGTTGGTGCTTTCATATTTTTGAGGTTGGTTGCTCAATCAATTTGGAGCCTACAACAAGTTGGTGCTGCCATATTTCCAAGGTTGGTGCCTCAATCACATTGCAGTATACAAAAATTTGATGCTTGCATATCTTTGGTGGTCGGTGCCTCCAATAGGTTGGTTCCTCCAAATCTATTTTGGGGGTTTGTGCCTACAAAATTAATTTGTGGGTTGGTGCCTCAAGTACGTTGGTTCCTGTAAATTGATGCAACTAAGATTAAAGAATATAAAATTTTTGTGGTTTTATCCCACAATGATTTCCACATACATTTTGATTTTTCATGTGTTGATTATATTTAATGATGCACTATTATGCTTTCAATTGTGAAATTTGGTTGGCTCCAGTATTATAGCAATAACACTGCAACTCCTGGGGCTTCCTTCTTTACTTTTTATTAATCCGATAGTTTGTAACAAACTTGGAAGTGATGGTGTTGCATGCACAAGTACCAACTCTTACTGCAGGTGTTATAGACATATTTGGGCACTGCAACCCCAATCACATATGTCCATAAACCAAGGGCTTCTGAGTCCATAAAAGTGTTGTTTCATGCCCTAGAGGAACAAGGTTAGCGTATTACATCATCTCCCAGAAGTTCTCCATAGAAAACTGCTCAGAACTGGTCAAAACTGGACCATACAGACTGCCTAGTGCAGAGGGTGCGATGCATCTCACCTGCTCAGTGTAAAAAATGTGATGCATACTGGAAAGCCCTTCTGTAGGGTGTGATGGTTGAGAGTAGACAAGTAGCAGAGACAGTTTGCAAGGTGGATGATCATAGAATCTTCCAGAAACTTCTCCTGTGACACTTGCCTCTCTGAATTTTCCCAGGGATGAGTAAGAGATCATCAATCTCCAAGTGGAATCAAGAACTATCAGAGAGAGGAAACTAATCAAAATCCAAAAAGCTGACTCACCCCCTTGCAATCATCTATATATGGATCCCTCATCCCAGAGATCTGAAAGCTGGAATCTTGTATCTTGTAAGGAAGTGATGTTGGTTTCCTGGTGCAATATCATATTGTTGGGTGATCTAAGCTTTTCATGAGGTGAAGAAGGGCTTTCATGCTGGGAGGATGACGTTGGGTTAGATCAATGGGTTGTAATCCTCTCTTCTAACCTCTATATCAATAAAGCTATTCGAGTTTTCCTCCACATTCTTGTATGTTAGCTAATATATGCATGTATGTAGTCAATATATATCTAGTCCTATATTGTTTATGACTGTAGATCTCTGCACTTTGAAGGTATTATGCTTCTTTGACTTTACAGGTACTCTTTGAAGTGGAGCAGTCAAAGGAAGAGCGGCAAACATTTGTCAAAGAAGGCAAGGAACAAGTGGAGAACCAAGCAAAAGATCAAGGTTGGTATTCTTCACTCCTCTCCTATCTACTTCTCATAAAGGAAAGCGAAAGTAACTTTAATCTATTTGTTTCTAAGATAGCTACCCGTCTTAGTGGGACTAGCAGCCCTGCATAGACATTAGATTTCCCGATAATAAAATGGCGACTCCACTAGGGAGCGACTAGTTTGTTTGCTTGTTTATATTTGTTTGCTTTATAAACTTACAAACGGAGCCTGAAGTCAAGCCAGCTAGCCTTCGAACTGCATTTGCTATGCAAGTGCAAAGTAGATCAATGCTGCTTCAGTATATCTCTAGGTTTTGTTTATAAACTGAGAAATTGATTTGCAAACATCCTAATTTCCCTGGTGGTGGCTCAAGTAGCCTCATTAGATCAGCCCCTGTGATTTGCATTTACTGACTATCATTTTCTTGGCATAAATCCATAAACTAAGCTGCAAACTGTGACCCGGAACCAAGTTGAAGTCTTGCCCCTGGACCATCACACCTTCTCCTCTTGCGAATTTGGATGCATCGCACCTCCTATGTGCAGTAAGTGAGATGCATCGCACTTTCCCTGTGTTACAGGTGCGATGATCAAATAAGACCTATTCTGCTTACAGATTTTGGTTTCTTGTTCACTCTCTTTAGCTTTATTCAGGAATTTTGCTGTCTGTGATCAGTATACCTCTGTGGAAACTCCCTTCCTTTTCATGATTCAGCCTCCATAGTACAAAGAACTGTAAATGTTTTTATGTATTGTTCGCCATTTACAGTCCTCTTTTACAAAGAAGTAGCATAATCAAGCTATCGTTTTTTGATTTGAAAGTGTCGCAAGTGTCGCTTTCAGTTAAAGAAAATAATTCTATTGTTCTTGATGGTCGATTACACTGTTACTCTTGTATTTGATTTGAATTAGTAGTTTTTCAAGTGTCGAAAGCAATTTTCAATTCAAAATCGCAAAGTGTCGTCATTATCTTCCTTTCGTTTTTTTGAAAAGAAAATCGTTAGTACTGTCGCTTGAACAATTCAAATTTCTACTTAGCATTCTTTTTGTCATTCACACATTAAGAAAGCAAAAACAAATACATGCACGTTCATTTGCATTTAGATTGCTTTTTGATTTAGGACAATGCATCTAGTGTGTGCTCTCTGCTCTTTGTTGAAAAGAATCTCATTTCTCCTTCCTTAGTAGCTAGGATTGTCATTGCAAAAAGAAGATAAAAGAATTGTTTATAATCTTAGATTTCATTTTAGGAATTGTATATCTACATCACGTGGTGAACCTGAAAGGAAAACTTCTTAAAAAAGATCAACTGTAAAATAAATTCAATGAACATAAAAACGCTTTGGAACCTAAAGCACAACATTTAGAAGTCTAGGCTAGAGACGTATTCTGACATCGTAAAACCTGGTAACTATCGATTTCATTGTAGGTTGGGTGATTCCTCCTCTTTGAGACGACAAGTGCTAGTACGGACTTGTGCTCCCATGTACCGTCGAGTATATATTGGGAGACCACAATAGGCTACATCCTTTATCCTTAGGAAGCCGTGTCTGCTGCCCTATCGATCGCAATGCACTAAACACAACATTCAGGAAGATTGACTGCCATACCATAAAAGTATTCTGTATTTTTGCGATTGGTTTGATAATCCCTCTGTCTAGATTTCCAGAGTAGTCTCTTTTGTTCCTTTTTAGACTCCTTAAAGGAAAAGGTCCATCTGAGCACTTGTCACTTCAGGCTCATTAAAAACCAAAGGTGACTAGAGTCATCTTTTGCTTTTTCTCGACTCTTAAAAATTGAAAAATCAAGTTGTGTAAAAGCGTCTAAAATTCAATAAATTCAGAATCATTTTTTCCCCTTTATTTTCAGTTGATCGAGTAATCTGCAATCGTGGAAGAAAGTCAATGGAAACCCCATCGTTCGTGGAGACTTACGAGTCAACTGTCTTTGACTTTGGAAACGAAACTATTCTGGACAAAGCAAACTCATTTAACTGGATCAAATTCCCCTGGTTTGATTGGAATGAGTGTTCCAACATCCTCAGGGACTCCGGTTACTCCAAACATTTCTGGTATCCTTGCTTCTACAGAAGAAATTCGGTAGCCACAAGAGGACATTATAACTGTTCCTCGTGTGACAATAAACACTTCTAATCCTGAACTGGCTCCATCTACAGTTGATTCGAAAGGTGATATTCCCCAAACATCTGTCGCTGCAGAACCTATACCTTCTTCAGCACCAGAAATATTTTACGGACCTGATGGTCTACCTGTCCCACCTGGTTTGATTGCTATAGAAGAGATTGTGGAAGATCCTTCGTCCAGTACTCCATTGCATTTTGGAGCCGGGATCACCCTATATCCTTCTTCATTAGAAGTTATTCTCCCTTCATCGCAAGTTCCTGTAGAATCGCTAGGAAATCTCTTGGATAGACTAGACATGTCTAGACAACTGTCGACTTCTAGGACTGTGTCATCTAACGCACTAGCAGCAGAACCTCCTGCCACAACTCCAACAATGTTCGTCGGTATACCATCTGTCCCAACTGCTAGATGGAGTCCATCCAGGGATTATTTCGACAGTATGGTCTGTTCCCATTTTTTCATCCCGAATAATATTTGGAATCTCTTTTGTTGAGTCTCGACAAATTGATCCTTCAGAGTAGTATCAATTTGTGCAGTCCTATCCTCAGAGGCCAATCGTTCCTTTGAGCACTGGATTGCCACCATATGGGGGTAGTATACCCTTTCATTTTTTCCTCTGGGAGAACAACCATATGGGAGTTCGCAACAGAATTCGGGTCATGCTGGAATTACATCCAGCGGTTAGGTGCCAATACTGCCTCAACAACTAAGAGTTGTATACTCAATGCAAAAAAATTTACCTATGAGCGAATATCCCCACTACACCGGCCATTGTGAGAGTGTCGCAAGTACAAGCATTGCCTGTTGTATGTCAACCTCAAGTTTCTCAGGTTGCAATACAACAAACTCCCGTCTCCTCGACACAGCCACAATCACCAATTAGTGGCTCCCTAATAGGGGCGACCCAAGTTCAAATAGGTACTATTACCCCTCATCTTGGTCAAATGGCTGGTATTGGACAACAACACATGGTTTCACAACCATGGCTGGTGCAATATCAACAACCGCAATTCCAACAAGCTTACCAAGGATCTGAGCAACAAATCTTTGCAAGTAATGGGCAACCGTATATTCAAAACGGTCAACAACAATCATTTTATAATGGTTATGCTCATCAACCTTACCAAAGTTATCAGCATCAAATGCATTATGCTAGTATGCTAGTATGCAAAGACCCACTGCTCAGGTGATACCATCCTATCTTGGGTATGCTTCATCGAACTTGAATCAACAGTTGCCCTTCGTGGCGACTTTAGAGTTACCAGATCTAAATCGGCTAACAAACAATCCAATTACTTACGCCCCTTAGTGGCTAGCAATTCCTCACAAACTTCTGTCAGATATTCCTAAATTTAATGGAAATCCGGGTGAAGACTCATTGAATCATGTGGTGACCTTTCATCTGTGGTGTTCATCTAACACTCTTAACGATGATTCGATTAGGCTTCACCTTTTTCAGAGAACGTTAATTGGTCCAACAACAAAATGGTACATTGAATTTCCAAGAGCTTCATTTGATAAATTTAGCACCTTAGCCACAACCTTTTTAACCCATTTTCAATTACCCATAAGGTACAAAACAGGAACAGAGCTTCTTACCAATTTCAAATAGACGATAGTCACTCATATATCTGATCATATCCATGAGTGGCGACATCGTCGTAGAATGGTGAAAACATATGTTCTTGATCAGATGTTAGCTGAATGGTTTATTAAGTCATTGTTACCTTCTATTACAGAAGATGTTGTGAAGGGAGGAGTCGTCAGTGAAGAGCAAGTCATTGCTTGTGCGCAATATCTAGACTTGATTTATACTCAGTCTGGCACTCTCTATGACAAAATCCTTGATGCTCCTAGACCGGAATTTTTCATTCCTCCTCGTCCTAAGTCGAACAAGGACTCTCATGCTGGCAATGGTGTGATAGGTACGACAAGTACAAAATCGAAAAAGGCTACAAACAAGAAAGCCCGTAAGATTTCGAGTCAAAATGCAAATGAAGAACTTCTCACCTCGGAGGTAAATTCCATGTCAATTGACAAAGGCAAAGAGCCGAAGCAACCAGGATGCAAGAAGAAAAACAAAGGGAAAAAGAAGATACAGGATAAGTCATCTCCTGAGAAACCTTCTGTAAACCCTTATGGGTAAAGGAAACCCCCTGCGGGATGTCAGATATGTGATGAGGATCATTGGACAAGAGAATGTCCTCATAAATCTGAACTCCATAAACTTTTTAAGAGTTCAAAAACCTCAGCAGTATTGACTGATCCGTTTCCAAACCTAGGAACCAATTTAGTTGCTAGTGACAATGTTTCCCCATCCCAAGTATTTATGTTGTCCATTTCAAAATAGCAAAATGATGCTTTGATATCGAAAAGGAATAAAGATTCTGGGAATCCACAGCTGTCGAACAACAAGGCTATAGATCAACCTAGTAGTTCGACAACAACTTCGACCAAAGTTGTGCCACCCATAATTCCTGAGCTAACGATAAAGCTGCCAAAGGGAGTAGTACACAAATCGACATTTAATCCTCTTGCCAAGGCAGCACAGAATTATAGTATAGTAGAGGACCTGGCCCAATCGCCGTCCGCTATGTCGACACTTGAGGTACTGCAAAATTGCCCCTCCCAAAAGCAGGCTCTATTATCAGCAATAGGTGGGATTAACCCAACGGATTAAAATCTTGTAGCCTTTAATCATAAAGGATATGACCCTTGGTTACCAGCTCAACTTGCTTTCCTTATTCAAGTGAAATCCCTCAACAAAACTGTTCATTGAATGATCATTGATGAGGGAGCATCTACATGTATTATGTCGATGAGTTGCTGGAAAAATTTGGGCTCGCCGCCCTAGTCGCGATCATCAATGATGTTGAAAGCATTTGATGGATGAACATACACTCCTTTTGGGATTTTAAGTAACTTGCAAGTCGAACTGGGAGGTAAGACAATGGAAATTGATGTTGAAGTTATCGACGAAAACCTCGATTACAACATCCTACTGGGAAGGCCCTATATATATGCTATGGTTGCGGTTGTGTCGACGTACTTCAAGAAGATTGCATTTCCTTTCCAAGGAGGAATTACAATCATCGACCAACAGACCTTCCTCCCCAATAGTTCACAAGTGACGAGAAGCATTCCGATGATCCATGGAAGCCCTCATTCGCTTCAAAATATTGGAGTAGGCTTACTAAAAGACCCTACATTAATGGGGAATTTTACTCTACCGTCTCCAAACAATCTGGCGGAAGTAGCCATGGTAGTAACCTGCAACATGGTGTCTTCCATCCAGAAGATAACCGATCATGATATTAGTATGGATCATCACGAGGTCTTGCCTCCAAGCCCAATAGAAATATTGTAGCAATCAATGTTTTTGGCATGGGAGGCAAACCCAAATCAACGCTCGTCAAGCGTTTGGATAGATAGGTCAAAGGAACATGGCACCCCTTCAGATCCTTGGTCAAAAGTACATTCTACAGGTGAAGGAATTGTGCAGTCAATGATGATTGATGGGGTACCATGGGAAGATTACCACCATCGTTCCCATCTTCCTGACTGTAAGGAAGATAATTCCAGTGACCTTGATCATCCCTCAGTTTTTGATTTTCTATCAAATACTGTAAACACGGTGGAATCCAAACGAAACCTGTCCAATATTGAAGAGACTATCGCCATCAATATCTCAACCAAACTGAATGTTGTAGAGAATATTCATGTCGACAAATATTGTTCTCATTCAGAACTGGAAATATATTACGCTCTCTTTCGCGAGTTTAGAGATGTCTTTGCATGGTCATATGAAGAAATGCCAGGCATTGACTCGAACATAGTTGAACATGAAATTAAGATGTATTCAGATGTCAAACCAGTACGACAACGGCTCCGACAGGTGCACCCTAAGAAAGCCACTGCCATCAAAGCGGAAGTTGAAAAACTTCTCCATGCTGGTTTTATCTACCTGGTTCCTCTAACCGATTAGGTATCGAATATTGTTCCTGTAATGAAAAACAAGGAACGACTAGAGTGTGCGTCGATTATAGGGATGTAAACCAAGCTTGTCCAAAAGACAACTACCCTACACCATTCATCAACCAGATAATTGATGAATGCACCGGATGTGAAATCTTTTCATTTATGGATGGATTTTTCGGGTATAATCAAATAAATATCCATCCATAGGACCAGTCAAAGACTACATTTATTTGTCTGTGGGGCACATTCACGTACCGCAAGCTACCCTTTGGTTTAAAGAACGCAGGGGAAAAATTTCAGAGGGTAATGAATTATGCCTTCCATGGCATCAAGAACATCATTCAACCATATCTTGACGATCTTCCGGCTCATTCGCGAAAGCAGACTGATCATCCTCAGCATTTGAGAGTGATATTTCTACGTTGTCGACACTACAAGATACGACTCAATCCACACAAATGTGTGTTTTGTGTCGGTTCTGGTCATTTATTTGGCTTCATGGTCTCGAAGGACGGGATTCGTCTCAATCCATGTAAGGTTAAGGTAATCATTGATTTGCCTCCAACTTCAAATTTGCTTCAGATTCAGAAACTCCAAGGGAAAGCAAACTTTATGAGGAAGTTCATTCCAAAATATGCTGAACTTGCTAAAGGTTATACTCGTTTGTTGAAAAAAGGAGTACCCTTCATATGGGATTAGGTTGCGCAAGCTTCCTTTGATGCTTTAAAGGAATCCCTAATGAAAGCATCATTAAAGTATGCTCTTGATTATAAAAAGACTATAACTTATATCTGGCTGCAGTAGATATGACCATAGCAATGGTTTTAGTTCAAGAAGACAACAGAATTGAACATCCTATTTATTATTTAAGTCAAAAATTAAATGATACAGAAGCTAAATATTCCTATGTTGAAAAGCTAGCTCTCGCAGCTGTTCAAGCGATACAGATATTTCGACACTACATCCTCTTTCAAAAAACTACCATTTTGTCAGATTGCAACCCCATGACTTATATCTTGTCGTGACAGTTACTGGGGGAAAATATTCCAAATGTATAGCAATTTTGCAAGAGTTTGATCTAGAATTTGTAAAATCCAAATCAAAGAAAGCTCTGGTTTTCGCAGAGTTACTGTGCGATCTCCCATTGTCGTCCAACGATCCAACATCCAATACAACAATCGTGGATGAATCTCTGTTTCTGATATCTTCAAGTGATCTATGGTATGGAGATATAATCATTTATCTCTAGACCCAAACATACAGGTCTAATACCTCTCGTTCAGAGCAGTGATGTACTCAATACCAAGCAAAAGACTACATGATTGTCGGTGATACGCTTTACTGTTGTGGTATCGATACAGTTCTGCAGAGGTGCCTCATGCATGAAGAGGCTGAAAAAGTCTTGAATGATTGTCATTCAGGCGCATGTGGGTGACATCAATCTGGTTACGCTACGGCTAAAAATATTTTACGAACATGATACTTTTGGCCAACAATGTTCAAGGATTGCATAACTGTAGTCAGAAGTTGCCATGCTTGTCAAATATTCGATCGCAAAACCAGAATTCCACCCACACCTCTACAGCCAATAGTTGCTGTTGGCCCATTCACCAAATGGGGTATAGATTTCATGACATGTGACCCCACCTCAGCCAGGGGGCATGGGTATATTATAGTCGCAGTAGACTATTTTACCAAATGGGCCGAGGCGATGCCTACATTAAACAACAGTGGCGAAACGATTGCTCTTTTATTTTTCAATCATGTAGTCTCCAGATTCGGTGTTCCACAAGCTATAGTCATAGATCATGGATGGCATTTTTCGTAATCACATGATGGTTTAGTTGGCTACCAAATTAGGACAGTCCCACGACAACTCCACTATGTATTATCCGCAAGCTAACAAACAAGTTGAGGCAATCAACAAGGTCCTGAAGCGCATGCTGCAAAGGATGATTGGAGTCCATAAACGGAGTTGGCACTTGATCCTGTACTCAGCCTTATGGGTGTTAGCGCTCGAATTTGCCGCAGGCTGAGGAAGGCAAAATCCAAGGCAACATCAAACCACTTAGCCTCGTAGCTTGCCCTACGGGGACAAGAGAGGGCTCTCTCCGGGTCTATCTCGGCAAAAAGTTTTCAAAGGGCTGAGATGACCAATAAAGAACACTGATTTTAGGCTAGTAAACTGATAAGGAAAATTTGATTTTAAATTTTTACGGTTTTGTTGGAAAACTTAGCACAGCAATTTTAGGTGCGGGGATGAGACAGAGTTTTTCCAGAGGTCTTTTTGGGGCAAGGTAGGAGATTGTCTTGATGCCTTTGAAATAAGTGAATGGATAGATATGACCGGTGAGGAGCTAAGGAGAGCAAGAAACCATTGAGAGTTCTCCTTAAACAGATGAAAACATAGATATTAAGCAAACTTAAAGGCAGAGCATAGAAACCATGAATTCTACCTTAACACTTCATTTACTTAATTTGCAGAAGAGAAGAGTAAGAAAATGGTACACATAACAAACTTACAAGTACATGAGAGAAACACACCATCAACAAAAATCACCACAGGAATCCCAAATAGTGTTGCAAAACCCTGGTCTTTCCTTTGCCAAAATTACAGAGATACAAAGAGTAATACAGTCTAAGCTTATCCCTCAAGAGTCCAACCTCTCCAACCCCTGAAAATGACTAAGAAAATACATAATATAGGAAATCTAACAAATTCCCTTGCCTCTAGGGGTCGAGCTCATCATCCTAGGAGCTGTTTCAACCAATTCTAAACAAAGCACTACAATCTAGGCAGTCAAAACAACTTGCCTCTATAAGTTAGGAAACCAATTCATTCATTAATTTTTTGCCATTTTATGAATGAATCTTCTAGAATAGGTAAAAAAGTGTCATTTCAACATGAAATTACATCAATTACATCAAAGAGGATGAAAAATACCACCAAAAAAGTCAAAACTAGTTAATGTTGCGTTTTCCTGAGCTGAAGGTGCAAAACTGGCAAATTTTCCCAACGCGTAGCGCGCCTTTCAGGCCACTTTGGAGGCACTTCCCAGCATCCAAATGAGGCACAAGTGGGATTTTTGGAAAGGTATGGATGTCTACTCTCTAGCCCAAGTGGAATTTCTCAATTTGGTGGCCATTTTCCCCTCCAAAAATTGCAATCTCCCAAGACTGCTTCCTGTGTGTCCAAAAAGTGGCAGAAGGTCATTTTTTGCTTGTTTTTTGACCTTTTGGGGGCTCAAATCTCCATGAAACTTCTTGGTAGTGGCTGAGAAAGTGTATTTTGTCATGAAAAATCCAAAAATTCTGATTTTTTGTGAAATGGACCTCCCCAACTTAAGGGTAGTGCGCGGTGCGCTACGCGTTGAGCTGAAGATGAAAACTGTGCAAAAAACCCTGATGCGTAGCGCGCCTGAGCCCTACGCGTAGCACGACTTTCAGATGAGTTTTGGAGGCCTTCCCGGTGTCCAAATTGTGCGTAGAATAGCTCGTTGGAAAGGTCTTTGAGTATAATTTCCAACAAAACTAGAATTGTTAAATTTGGAGTTCATGTTCCCTATCAAAAATCAAATCTACCAAGACTGGTCACAATGTGCCAAATGAGGCTGCCTCAAGGCAGAGTGCTGTTGCAGTCGACTTTTGAATGCCTTCCTCAACTCCCAATTGAGCTCATGATATCTCATTGGAAAGCTCGTTGTGTCTAGTTAACATTTGAATCATCAAGAAAGTCATTTAGCCAACAAAGCTAGGAGACAACTTGATTTTCCCAAGGTCACTTCAGAGGTGCATTCGATTCTCCTGAGGCAACGATATTTTTGACATTTCTCTAAAACCATGACACCTGTGTAAAAAGTGAAGGAGGTGTTTCTTCTTTGGAATTTTTTGGACAAAAAACTCTCTCAGTTTTCCAAAATTTATCTTTGATTGCTCTGAAACATCTTTTGAATAAAACTTATCCCGATGTGTGAAACTTGGAATTTTGTCGAAATGAAGCGAAATGAAGGGGATAGGGGGCTTCTAAATTCTTGAGAAAATTTTTGGAAGTAGGGAGGGATGTTAGGAAGTAGGGGAAAGTGGAATATCGGAGATCGAGTGAGGGGAAGGGGTCCAAAAGGGCAAAACACAGGCCTAGCCTAGAAAATTGCCAAGTTGTGGCAAAAAACTAGGGTTTGTGGAAAAATGAGGAATTTGGGGGATCTCAGAGATTAGAAGTGTTTGATAAGGTACATGAAGGATAGGGGAAGGTGTATGAACATCTGGATACAAGTTTTGCTGATGATTTGACCGTCCAAGAGAAGTTTCCTTCAAAACCCTAGGAGAGGGAAATGGACCTTACCAAGGCACAACTGAAGAATGAACAAGGTGTAAAATGACCCAATGGAACCTGACATGATAATGACAACCCTTTGAATGATGGTACACTCAGTAGAATGATGACATGTACCGACATTTAGAAACCTTAGAAGGAGTGAAAGCAAACCCTAGACCTAACGCCTAGTGACCAAATTTTGCTTGAAGACTCTTTGAAATGAAAAAATTTGGCCTTGACACTCTGAGACCACTTTGTAAGATCATATTTGATCACTAGAGGAAGGCTGGAAAGACTGACACTAACATTGGCTCCAATGGGGATGGCAGCTCCTTAGAGGTGCCAAGAACAACAGATCTTTGGGAGAGCAGACAGTGCCTTCGTCCATTGGGCAATGGAGTAAAAAACTCAAACTAAAATGCATGACTGAAAACTGATGACTCGAATGAAACAAATTGACTCTCACTCAACTAAAAACTAACTCAAGACTTAAACACAACCACCAAACTGGAAATGATGCTCAAAGTGGAGCTTATTCATCACAACCTACTCTAATTTTTCCATTCATCACCTGATCAAGTGAAATGGAACAACCAATGTAACCATGTAAGCATCCTAGCTGTTGTTTGATTTCTTCCCACATGCTTTCTGATGCGCAGGAAAAGGAAAGAATTGAACGGCAACTCCCATGGAAATTTGAACTCAAGCTGACTGCTGATAAACTTGCAAAGCTCAAATTGACTGGATGACTGCAAGAATACTACGAAAGGATCTTCATAAACATAGCTCTGGTCCAAGTAATCTTCATAGCTGGATATCAAGACTTCCCTCACATTTGTGCTGTGTTTCTTTGGTGATTGCAGCAAGCTATCAAAAGGATCCTGAAATTCATGAAAAACCAAACTCCGTTGCTGATTGAAAACAGAACAAAAGTCTCCTTCATCAATCTCCTCATATGACTGCAAACCTTGATGAGGGCTTTGTAATGAAAAATATGTTAAACAAGAGAATGAAGGCGACCTTTGAAGAAGATTATCATCAATATTATTTTCCGGCACATGGTTAGCTAATGAAGGAAAATTTTTACAGCAAACATCATCCAACACACGTGCAATAGGATCATTAAAAACTTGAGAAGATTGATGTAATGTATCCATTGAAAATGTATGACATCCTTCTAGTTGTTCATCTTTTTCTTGAGAGATTTTATGAAGATTCTGCCTTATAAACTGAAATGCTTCGAAACAAAAGGGTATAGAATCTTCCTGCATTTCATATAATCATGCAATTTTCATCTTTCCACACCTTCATCTGTAATCTGCCCTTTCAATTTCATTTTTGGTGGCTGCAAGATCTTGATGCTACAGGCCTTGCTCTATGAAGTTTTGTTTATCTGTTCTCATCTCTCAACTATTAACACTGAGAGATTGCTGATTTGTTATAGGCTGTTCATTTGAAGATTTACTATGCAATCTACCCTTCAAAAACTGAAATGATTCAAAATAGAATGGTACAGAGTCACCTTGAATCATTAAATCATGTGTGTCCACTTCCAAGTCTTCAGCTACAACTTGACAATCAATGGCTTTTGGGGGTTGCAAATCTGAATATGAGAAGTCTTGAAGAAATTTTTTTATTGCTCTCAAGATGATTCAAATCAAGAATTGTTGACATTTGATTTCTGATTGCATGGTAGTTATCTCTGATGAACTGAAACAAATCAAAACAAAAAGGCAGAGATCCTTCACTTAATTCAAACTTTGATGCACTTTCCTCATCAACGTCATAACTGATATGCATCATTTGATCATTGTACTCAAGCTGCTGTATGTGAACTTCCTCCTCCCACAAACTAGCTGCTGATTTGTTTGTAAGATTAGCTTTTGTTTGGAGAACATAATCATCATCATACTGATTAAACTGAGGCAAATCATCAGTATAAAACATATCATCAAGCATGCATGTCATATCAACAGTTCTTTCTTCGCCAAGATGATCTAAAAAACAATCATTATCAGATCTATGACAACTAGGATAAGAAACAAAATGTTTTGGAGCATCAACTTGTTCTTCTTCAATCAATGATCCATGAGCTAGAACATTATAATCATTCCTTGCGTTGATATTGTCCATCATCTTTTCCACTGCACTTACCAAAATCTCAAGTTTCACCTCTAGAGATTTTGATTCGATCGGATCTATGTTTTTCATCTCTGTTGAGATTGCAACAAGATGATGGAGCTTAGTGAAAAGAGTCGCCTTCACTAAGTGGGCCCGCAGGCTATTTTTGGCGCAAGTATATTTTTAGACTATGTCTATTTTTAGACATATGGATCATGTCTATGGATTGCAGGTTGTTGTTTATGGATGATTGATCAAGTTGGGAAAAATAGATGGACTTCTATTTTTGATGAAAGTGTGAGTGATCACAGTGTGATTGATCAAGTCTATTTTTAGACTGGCTGTCAAAAATAGAAAAGTCAAATATTATTATCTCACAATAATATTTGGACTATAAACTTAATCTTATTCTCTTGGAGCACTTCAGTTTGAGCTACAGAGGTGGCACATGCAGCTGTCAGAAGGAAATACGCTTTTCTTATGAGTCAGTTGAGTTGTTGCATGCATGACTTCAGTTAGAACTCAAGTGAGTTGAGTTTAGTGGACTAGAGGTGCAGTTGATGGAGTTGTGTTCAGTTTAGCTTTGTTAAACTGGTTGTATTTAGCCTAACTGGCAAATAGACTAGAGATGAGTTGGGTGAATTAG
>APFE030729643.1:0-10299 GCA_000404065.3 Pinus taeda
ACACTGCAACTACATTTTGTACAATATCTTCTCCACTCAACCCTCCCTGACACTAGAATTGTAGTCACTCTTTGCACAGAGTAATATTATATATGAGATCACAAATAAAACAAGGGAGCTTAAAGGATAAATATATAGAGCGATGTATTAACCATACACATACCTACCCTCCCTTTGCTAATATTATAACAACAACAATCATGAACAATAATCCTTGAACATCTGAACCCCAATGTAACATTACCATTTCTTTCATATCAAAATACTAGGAAAAATCTTGAATCTCACACCCATGAACAAGATCATACTACCTCAAAACCATGACAAAATCATAAATCATTGTGCAAATAACAAATATTTAAGTGTATTAAAGGACAATAGTATTGTGTAGGGAAAAAGTATGCCTCACCCATCCTCTATGTTGTGTTTGTATATTGTCTAGTGCATCTTCACCAATTGACCTTTGTAGACCATACAATTGTAGTTGTTCACTACGTAAAAAACATCAATATAGTTGACTATCAGAGCATAGATAAAATATATAATAATTTGAATAGTAAACAAATGGATCCACAAATTAGTGAAACATAATTTTAAATGAGGTGCATTGCATGTAGATATGTTGACTCACCTTCATTTATGAAAAATAACCTCAATTTTCTTTGTTTGCTTCCTTCATTTCCATTTTCGTACCCAACAAAAGAAACAAAGACAAAGCTACAAGAAACATTAAAGAAATAGAAAAACAAAACAAAGCAAGAGTACAACACCCCAACAAACGAAACCAAAACCAAATTACAAAAAAAAAAGAAAAAAATGTAAAACAAAGGAAAAGTAGTACAACACAGCATGGCCATGCTCAAACTCAACGAAACAAAATATGCCGAGAAGAACAAAGAAAAAATTGCAAGCATCCCCTCTGCACATCATCTCTCCTACAATGTGGTGTCCTCGACTAAAACGGAAAAAAAGGTGGGTTCAATAAGGCTAAAATACACACACAATTAGTAATGGTAAACATATTTCAAAACCAATAATTATTTATAATAGGAAACACACCTCCCCTAGAGTTTGTTTTATAAAAATGGACACTCTTTTGTATTTCACTTACTCGTGCTCATCAGAACCAACCATCTCCAAAATATACACAATTAGATATTAGAATTGTTATATAAGTTAAACTAAAGAGTATGCAATAATTAATCGTAATAACAAACAAACCTTTCTTTGAGACTGTTATATAAAAGGGGAGGGCCCATTTTGTATTTCACATATTCATGCTCATTGGAACATGCCATTTGCAATAGATACACAATAAAAGATTAAATTTATAATAAAAGTCAAACTAAAGACACATATAGTAATGGAAAGCATAATTCAAAACAAATAATTATTCATAATTGCAAACATACCTCGTCTAGAGTTTGCTATATAAAGATAGACATTCGATTTTCTATTACAATTACTCATGCTCACCAAAACAAACCATCTACAACATATGCATAATAAGATATTAGAATAATTATACAAGTTAAACTAGAGAGTTGAATGCAACAATCAATCATAATATGAAACATTCCTGACTTTGAGATTTTTTTATATAAAAGGGGATAATCCATTTTGTATTTTACATATTTCTGCTCACTGGAATCAACCATCTACAGTAGATAGAAAACAAAATATTAGAATTCTCACAAAAGTTAAAATAGAGAGTTGAAAGCATGAACTTGTGAACCAACTTAATTCCAATCTATTTATATATCATGCTATATCTCAAAGTATATAATTTTCCTAAACGAAACATAATAATGCAATCAATGTTTATCGCAAGATAAATAATCCTTTTTGTAAGAGGGATCCAAGCATATTTAAACATATTGAACATGTTGAGATTGATAACTTGGGAGCTACTCCAAACCCTAAGCTACAGGGTTGTGGAGGAATTGGCACGACAAAGTCAATTGTGGTTTAAGAATCCAAGCGTGTGGGATTTGCACCCAAGCTTGTGGGTGTGAAATTGTGTATGGATTTAGACACTTAGCACTTGGAGTTTATAGGGCACCCTTAAAGGAAGAAGAGGACACTTGTAGTAGCAAGAGAGGCATTATGGATTGAGAGAAAAGAATTTTTATTTGATTATGTGAGTGAAGTTCTCTTAAGTTTCAAGTCGGCCTTCAATTGAGGAGGCAATTTGAGAAGGTTAGTTTTCACCCTAAGGAATGATATAAGTAGGAGTGAGGAGTAGCCACATTCCTCACCCAATCAAGATACTTATTCCTCATGTGAACACAGAAATAGGAGGATGAGTCCGCAACCAAGAAGGAGAAAGGATCAAGTCTGGTTAGGGTTGGTCTTGGGACTATTTTGGGTTGTGGTTATGCAGGTAAAGGCAGCGAGTAGGGAGTCCACAACCAAGAAGGAGAAAGGATCAAGTCTGATTAGGGTTGGTTTTGGGACTATTTTGGGTTGTGGTTATGCAGGTAAAGGAAACGAGTAGAAGGAGACTAGGTTGAGACTTTTGAGGACGAAATCTGAGCATGAAAATAGAAGCAAGCTCTCTCTAAGAGACCAATATTTTTGAAGTATTGCAGGTTCACAAAATTATGATTATTGGAGGATTGTGTAGCCTTCTTGGCAGCCAAGGATAGGTTGCTTTGATTTACAGTAGGAGCATAGAAATCAAAGGTTGTTGGAGTGGCTTGTAGGTAGGTTGGATCTACTTCAAATTTTCGTAGTTACGGTTAAGTTCTTTGAAAAAAAGTCTTGCTCAAATCCAAGGGTTTCAGAGAGAAGAGGTGGACGTCAACATGGAGAAAAAGTGCAGGATTGGTGTCCTAGTTTAGGAAAATATTTGGAGAAGCCAAAAGAATAGTTTTGGGAGGGTTGTAGTGGCTTACTCCACACCCTAAGTAAAGTCAGTAGAGAAGGAATTTTAGGACTGTTAGAAGTGAAAAAGAAGGAATGCTTGGGAAAAGACGGAGGTCAAGGGAGCAGTTTGGCTAGCCCAAGTTTGTTTTCAACGACTTTTTATAGTGATAAGTGGAATTTGTCCATGCCATAATTTTGCTTCATTGAAGAAGCACAAGTAGGAATCAAAGAAAATAAGTCCCTAAGAGTTGTGTTATTGAAGGACTAAGGAGAAACTAGAGGGAAAGAAGTCCTGAAGGAGCGAAGGAGCAACAGTGGGAAGTCTAGATTTGTTCACAAACTGAGTTGAACAACTCAATAGAAGACCTTATGTCTTGGTTGTTGATGGAGTAATGATCAGCAAGAGGGTAGACTGGAGTCGTGTTCAGTCACCTAAAGGAGCAATATCATTGATAGAGGTAGATTGGTGTTGTTATTGATCGAGAGCCAAAGGACCAGGCAAATGTGTTCAGGATATGACCAGTGGAACTGTGAAGTGCACTAGATCAATTAGTAAGTTAGTGCATCTTTTTCATGGTAGATTTGTGGTAAAAGTTGTTGACACCAAACCCTAGTTTGTATTCCTTGAAGTTGGGTTATTAAAAAAATTATAAAATGTTGTATATATTTGTGCACTAGTTGATTTAGTATTGTTTATATTCCGTTGAGCAAAGTAGTTTGTTGTGGTATTTGGATTGGTAGTGTCAGTGATTCTAAGACCCTAACCTAGATTCCAGTACCGTGGAAAAACAACATGGTATGAGAGCTACTTTGTAGGGCCAGTGAATTAGAGTGTGCATAGTGAAGCAGCTTAGAGGGAGTTGAGATTGTCTAGATCATGGAGCAAATGTTTCAGCTGAAGACATGGAGATGTGGTCTTGACTGGCTTGGCAGTGAGATTGGTTGGGAGTTCTGGTGGATTGGTGGTGAACCTAGTGAAAAACAGTTTGTTGTGGGTCAAATTCCTAATCATGGACTTCCTCTTACTTGCTAAAGATCATTGGGACAACTCTAGGATTGCTTTAGCATGGACAAAGTTGCAGTGATAATGGTCGTGTTCGACCGCAGCCTAGGGTGACCTTGTAGGACACAAGATCAGTAACATGTTGATCCAATGGAGATGGTGCAGACTCAGAGGGTTTATAACTTCAAAGGGAGCAACCCTATGGAAGTGTTGAGATCTTTAGGTTTAGATGAGATGAGACAGAGGCACTACTGAGACAGTGTGGTTCATTCTACAAAGTATGCTAGAGTGGTGGACGTCAGACGGGCTAGTGTCGCCGGTGAGGATGATGGAGACTTCCTAGCGTTGGAAGTACCTACCTTGCTAAGAGGGAGAGTTGAGATTGGTAACTTGGGAGGTACTACAAAACCTAGGCTATAGGGTTGTGGAGGAATTGGCACCACAAATTCATGTGTGGGCTAAGAACCCAAGGGTGTGGGCTTTGCACCCAAACTTGTGGGTGTGAAACCATGTACGGATTTGGACACTTAGGTACTTGGAGATCATAGAGCACCCTTAAAGGAACAAGGGGTCATTTGAAGGACCAAGAGAAGCCTTGTGGGATATGAGAAAAGAATTTCTATGTGATTATGTGGGTGAATTTGTCTTAAGTGATTATGTTAGTGAATTTGTCTAATTCTTGAAGGGCCAAGTAGCCTACTTAGCAGCCAAGGATAGAATGCATTTATCTACACTAGGAGAGAACAAATCAAAGGTTGTTGGAGTGGTTTAGAGTTGGGTTGGATCTACTTCAGGTTTCCCTAGTAAGGGATTAGTTCTTCAGAAAAAAAAACGTATCACTCAAATCCAAGGATTTTAGAGAGAAAAAGTGGATGTGGTCAAGGAGTAAAAGTGAAAGATTGGTGTCCTAGTTTAGGACAATATTTGGAGCAGCCAAAAGAACAATTTTGGGAGGGATGTAGTGGCTTGCTCCAAGCCCTAAGTACCTTCACTTGAGAAAGGATTTGAGGACTGTTAGAAGCGCAAAAGAAGGGATGCTTAGGCCTAATCTTTGAAGGACAAAAGAACAAGGTCGAGGGAGCAGTTTGAGTAGCCCAATTTAGTTGTTGAAGGAATTTTTACAGTGATAGGTGGAAACCATCCACTCCCTAATTTTGTCTCATTGAAGCAACACAGGTAGGCAATAGAGGGAAGAAGTCCCTAAGAGTTGTGTTCTTGAAGGACTATGGGGCAGCTAGAGGGAAAGAAGTCCCAAAGGAGTAGAGGAGCAGCAGTGGTCAGTCTAGAATTGTTCACAAACAAAGTTGTGTACAACTCAATAGAAGACTCTATCTTGGTTGTTGGCGGAGCAATGATCAGCTAGAGGGAAGATTGGAACCATGTTCAATGACCAAAAGGAGAAGGATATTTGATAGAGGCAGATTGGTGTATCTGCAGACAGAGAGCCAACAGACCAAGCAGACGTGTTCAAGATACGACCAAAAAAGCTGTGAAGTGCACTAGATCAAGTATGTCAGTGTTTCTTTTTTAGGGCAGTTTGGTGGTCAAAGTTGTTGACATCAAACTAGTGTTGCGAAAATCACGATTTTATCGCGATATCATCAAATAATTGTGATTTTTTTCATTTTCCAGATAATATCGCGCGATTAATTGACTTTTCCATTTTGAAAAAATCGGGATTTAATCCCGATTTTTTGGGAAAAATATTGATTTTTTTTTTTGTAACCCCGATTTTTACGATTTTTCCCCCTCGCCAATTTACTCCCGATAATGATTGTCGCAACACTGCATCAAACCCTGGTTTGTATTCTTTGTATAAGTGATTGTATGAGAGCGTTGATCCCTAGTACAGGAGCCTTAGACAATTGTATTACAGTTTGTTAATATAACAAAGTTGGGTTATTGAAAAAATTGTAAAAGGTTGTCTATATGTGCACTAATTTTATCTGTTGTTTATATTTCGTCATGCACAGTAGTTTGTTGTGGTATTTGGATTGGTGGTGTCAGTGATTCTATGACCCTAACCTAGATTCTAGTACCGTGGAAAAACAATTGAACACCTAAAATCCTAGTGTTCTCTACTAGCACAATGATTGGTTGGTCGAAGGCTCTGTATGCTTGTTTGCTCAACCTTACCATCCTCTTCTCTAGTGCATGTTGTGTGTGTGATGTGGACCAAATTGACATATAAATTTAAACATACCATTTTATGTATATCTCAAACCACTATTTAAGTGGTGCTACCGGAGAGCCATGCTAAAAGGAGAAAACGTTGAGCAAACAAATAATAATAACAATATTTTGTTGGAAAACAACATGACTCACCCATCCTCTGCACTACATCTACTTTTACTAAGATATCTTCTCTACTCGACTCTCCTAGACACTATAATTGTAGTCACTCGTTGCACAAATTAATATCAAATATGAGATCACGAATAAATCATGGGAGCTTAAAGGATAAATATACAGAGAGATGAATTAACCATACACATACCTGCCCTCCTTTGGCTAATATTATAACAATGACAATCATGAAAAGAAATCCTTGAGCATGTGAACCCCAATGTAACATTTCCATTTCTTTCATATCAAAGTTCTAGGAAAAATCTTGAATCTCACACCTATGAAGAAGATCATACTACCATGAAACCATGAAAAAATGATAAATCATTGTGCAACTAACAAATATTTCAGTGTATTAAAGGACAATAGTATTGTGTAGGAGAAAAGTATGCCTCACCCGTCCTCCGTGCCATGTTTGTAGAATGTCTAGTTCATCTTCACCACCTGAAATTTGTAGACCATATAAGTGTAGTTGTTCACTACATAAAAAAGATCAATATAGTTGACTATCAGAGCATAGATAAAACATATAATAATTTGAATAGCAAAAGAATGGAGCCAAAAATTAGCGAAAAATACTTTTAAGTGAAGTGCATTACATGTAGATATGTTGACTTACCTTCATTTATGAACAATAACCTCAAATTTTTCTGTCTCCTTCCTTCATTTCCATTTCTGCACCTAAAAAACGAAACCAATACCAAACTACAAGAAATGTTAAAGAAACAAAAAACAAAGCAAAGCAAAAGTAAAACACACCCAACAAACAAAATGAAGACCAAACTACAAAAAACAAGAAAACAAAGGAAAACGAGTACAATACGGCATGGCCATGCTCAAACTTAACAAAAAAAAACATGCTCAAACACAACAAAACAAAACATGCAAACAAGAACAAGGAAAAAATTGCAAACATCACCTCCGCACATCATCTCTCCTCCAATGTGTTGTCCTCCACTGAAAAGGAAAAAAGTGCATTGGATAAGGTTAAAATACACACACAATTAGTAATGTTAAAGATATTTCAAAACCAATAATTATTCACAATAGGAAACACACCTCCCCTAGAGTTTGTTTTATAACGATGGACACTCTTTTGTATTCCACTTACTTGTGCTCATCAAAACCAACCATCTACAAAAGATACACAATAAGATATTAGAACCGTTATATAAGTTAACCTAAAGAGTACGTAATAATTAATCGTAATAAGAAACACACCTTTCTTTGATATTGTCATATAAAAGGGCAAAGTCCATTTTGTATTACTCGTATTCATGCTCATTGAAACATGCCATGTGCAATAGATACACAATAAAATATTATATTTTAATAAAAGTCAAACTAGAGAGTTTGAAGGCATGTACTTCAACAAAACCAAATCATGTAGACAACAACAAACAAAAAATTGCAAACTTCAAAAGTCTCCACTGAAAGAAAAAAGGTGGTGTAAATAAGGTTAAAATAAAGACATAGATAGTAATGGCAAGCATAATTCAAAACAAATAATTATTCATAATTGCAAACATACATCGTTGTTATGAATATAATTCATAATGATTAGCTAAATAAAATAAATATTAATATTAAATAATTAAATATTATTTAGGTTAAATAAGTCATTAATTAAGTGAATAGGCATGTCTAAAATACATGCCCATTCATGAAAGGTCACCTGCTGAGGTATAAAAACAGGGTCCTCATTATACATTCAAATCATCTTATACATTTTATATATTAATAAATTATTATTAAAATACCTCTCGTGTATTTTTAACAATTAAATCTACAAGCTATCAAGTTTTCGTGCTTTAGAAAAGTTTTTATGCTACAATGGTATCAGAGCCATGGCATTCGATATAATCATGCGAGCCTTTGAAAGTAGTTCGCCTCACAATGTGCCATTACATTCACGTCGTGAACGCGTCGTACATTTTAGTGAAATTCAAGAAGCATTTTAGCATTTGAAAAAATCAATTGCAGAAGTTACAAATGGAGATTGTCGCAAGCAGGAAGATGACCTACATCCATTTGAAAACTCTAAAGAGAAAGGACGTGTGGAAGAAGTCCAAACAGCAGATGATCCAAAAGGATAAGAGTTGGTTAAAATGGGAATACTGATTCAAGATTCGGAGCATGAACCTTCAATAGCCAAAACTATATAACCTGATGAGGTTGCTTGTCAGAAATTAGTGGAAAATACGGCTTCAGGCAGTGGAACGAAGATGAGCAAGATATTGCAAAAATTTGGCCTGAAACTAAAAGCTTGTCCATCGATACAAAAAGTGCCTTTCCTGTAAATTCCCCTTTGTCAGCCATGTACCTTCTAGCATTGGAGGGGCTAATTACAGTCATTCACAGCATGGTAGACAGAGTCAATGCTGCATCTTCACTTCCTGAACCAACACCAATAAGGGAGATTGAAGAGTATGAGCCTTTTTGGATGGTGACATGTGATAATTATGAATATCCTGCTCATTGGGTGCCATTTGTTCACCACAAAAAGTATATCAAAAAGAAGTTGATGATTGGAGCTGATAATTTTAATAGGGATACTGAGAAAGGTCTCGAGTTCTCACAAAGCATTCACCTCCTACCTGAGAAGCTTGATCCCCAAAGTGTTGCTTGCTTTTTCAGATACACGTGTGGTTTGGAAAAGCTTCTTGTGGGTGATTTCTTGGGAAATAATGATGAGTTTTGTGTGCAAGTGCTGCAAGAATTTACAAAAATGTTTGATTTTATTGACATGAATATAGACACAACACTTCGCACATTTCTTGAGACCTTCCGGTTGCCTAGAGAGTCACAAAAAATATAGAGAGTGATGGAGGCATTTCCAGAAAGATATTATGAGTATTCACCCCAAATTCTTGCAGATAAGGATGCTGCTTTTGTGCTAGTGTACTCCTTGATCCTGCTAAACAGAGATCAACATAATGCACAAGTTAAGAGAAAGATGATAGAAGATGACTTTATCAGGAATAATAGGTGCATTAATGGTGGGAAAGATCTTCCAAGAGAATTATTGTCTGAACTATACCACTCTATTATGAGTAATGAAATCCGAACATCATATGATAAAAATCTAGCTATTCCTGAGATGACATCAAGCTGGTGGATTGATCTCATTCATAAATCTCAAAAACTCCTCCTTACATTCTTTGTGATTCTAGACCTTTCCTTGATCATGACATGTTTTCTATCATATTAGGTCCAACCATTTCTTCCATGTCAGTGGTCTTTGACCATGCAGAGGATGATGATGATGTTGTCACTGATGTAGTTTCTTTGTCAGGAGGTCATATAATCGGGCAAGCTCACTGCACAGTGTTTGCAAACAGACTTTACAAGTTCAACGGAGCAGGAAAACCAGATCCCAAAATCAACTCTCCAATGAAAGGATTCATGATGGCATTTCGTTCAACGAATGTTATAGCCATTACATTTGCATTCGCATTCATTCAATGCTCGGATGAGTTGTTGATGCCTGATCTCCATCAAAACCCTAACACCCCTGTGCCCTGTTTTTCCCACGCGCTGTGTTTTGTTTGTCTCGCCGTTTTCCAAAAAACCAATGATGTTTTCCATTGCCCTGACGGGCATTCTATTATGCGTCAACTACACGCTGGTCAAACTGTTACGACAATTTTTTTACCGTCAACCATATACTCTCTATGGCACAACCCCCTAAAATTTGGAAAGGTGGATTTTTCCAGTTACACTGAAAAAAAATGTTGTCGAATACCTCGCTATCTGTCCCCCGTCCATCTAGCAGTGTAATCTGCTGCGTCAATTCCCTAGTTCCAGCCCTGACCTCGTCCGTTGTGTCAATGTGAGTGGACCCTTGTGTCATCGAATACACAATCAAAATTGTATCATTATCACTCCGTTGGCCGAAGCCGACGAACCCTTTTAAATTTGTCCACACTGTCAAGCATCATGACGCTATCAAGCAACTTGACCGGGAGTCAAAGGGCGGATATGGATTCAATATGCGAGTTGCGGATACAACAAATAATACGAGCGTGATTTGCGATGATACATAACTATAAAATCAAATAAAAATAATTTGATTAATTAAA
>APFE030729649.1:0-104841 GCA_000404065.3 Pinus taeda
CTGAGTCAATCAACCATGCCTCATGATCTACATGTGTACTTGAAGAAGCCAAGTACACATCCCCACCTTCATCTGAGGTGGTTTTCACCTTTGTAGAAGGAGCATCATCAGATCCCTTTCCTTTATCAAGAGCTTTAGATTTAAAGTCCCTTTTGAAGTTCCTTTCCTTTCCACATTTCCAGCACACCACCTTTATAAGTTTTCTTGGAGATTTATATCTCTCTCTAGATTTAGATCTCCCACTCGATGCTTTATTTTTGTTTCTATTCTAGGACCATCCTCGTACTGAAAAGGCATCACCATTCTAGCTCTCCATGTTTTTTTGTCTCATCTCCTCTGTCAGCATGGATGAGACTATTTCATCAAAATGCAAGGCCGTTTCATTGCTACCTATTGCAATAACCAGACTATCCCATGAATTTGGTATAAAACACAAGAAACCGATGCACTTATCTTCATTTGAAATTTTGATATCAAAAGATGCTAACTAACTTACCATATTATTAAACACATTCAGATGCTCTGTCACTAAGTCTCCATCTTTCATCCTCAGGATATACAACTTTTTCTGCAGGAACAATTTATTCACCAGAGACTTAGATTGGTACAAAGTCCCTAACTTTTCCCACAAAGCCTTTGCTGTAGCTTCCCCTGATACATTCAGTAATAATGAATCTGAGACACACAATTGTATTGTTCTCTTTTCCTTCTGATCCAACTTCTTCCATTCTTCATTGGTCACTCCCGTTGGTTTAGTACCTGGATCTACTGCGATCCACTGATATTTTGTCCACCAACAGATCCTCTATCTTGAGTTTCCACAACTCAAAACTCTGACCATTAAATTTCTCAATCTCTATCTTTCCACCACTCGCCATCTTCTTTCACCACTAGAATCAAACTCACAGACCTCCCACTGAACAAGGTCTACCACAGGCCTGAGCAAAACCCCTCAGCAACAAAGGCGTCCCCTTGAAGCCAAAAAAGCGTTGATACCAAAAGTAGGTTTTAACCCCATACAGAAATTACCTGCATACAAATTCTAAAAACATAGAAAAATAAATAATGAGAGAGCATAACACATATACACAGATATTTTCCCACTGGATCCCAAAACCAGGACTACCAGCTTGATTTTTCATTATGTTCCTTTCAATGTTATAATAGATATTTCTACATGCCGAAGCATCTAATACCATGGACCGAAAACCATCACATCCAATACCATGGACTGGACACCATCACGTCCAATACCATGGATTGAAAAACCATCACGTCCAAAAAAACATGTGCAAAAAATCATGCACAAAACCATAGGTTGGTCTGCCCAACCTAACATAGGGTCGAAAATCAAAATTTTCCAGGGTGCTACCCCGGACCCCATAAAGCGGGGTTATGGGTACCCCTCAAACCCCCTGTTAACTACATGGAAAGAATATAACACAACCCAAAAAATGATTTAATAGTCATTCCCTGACAACAGTGCCAAAAATGTTAGTCCTTACAATCTCCTAGGTTGAAAAGGAAATCAAGAAGGGTAACCTCAAACTACTTCAGCTCAGTAGCTAGCCCTACTAAGCATGAGAGGGATCTTTCTAAGTCTCTTATTAGTGATATGACTTTAACTCAAGTGATTTTTAAGCTAGATATATGTATTTGTTTGTTTGTTTGTGAAAATATGCGTTTTAAGGTTTTTGAACTTAGGGTTTCGAGCCACAAATAGGTCTAGGCTATAGCAGTGCAAGAGAAAATATGAGAAGGAGCTAGATATCAAAATCCATGGTGTATTTTCATTATTTTCAGTGTAGTATAGAGGATATAGTGTGCAAGAAACTAATGAGCATAAATAAACATGGTTTCATTAGCTTAGGAATACATACACATAACTATGAAAATTAGCTAACTAAGCTTCAGAAACAAGAATTTTGTGTATTCTATTGTAAGGAATTCATGGAAAGAAGAGATATAATGTACATAAATATTTTTATACCATTATAAAAAAAAAATGAAGTACAAGCACCATGAACTCACTGGGCTAGAGTTCCTTGAAAATAGTTGCAACTTGTCTCTATATTAGATGAAAAGATGATTACATGCAAGCTTCCTTCACGAAAAGTTCAACCCACTTCTCTTGAAGTGAAGTGATACATATATACTCTCCTATACCACTCACCCACCTTCAAGATTCGAACTCCTTGGTGGAGGAACTGACTCCAAGATTTTCTCAACCAACAGGTGAGAATGAGAAGATGAAACTCAAACACATCATCAAGAGTTTGTTTAGGACTTTGCTTCTTTTATGAGGCCTAATAAACATAAAAAAATACCTATGATGTACATTTATTCATGCCTACATCACATAATGTTGTAACTAGTGCCATTACATAGAGAATCTTGAATTTGACTAAGTCAAACTAGAAAACTATAAATTTACACAGTGAGATTTACAATTTGAAACACAGAAAAGTGGAGAAGCACAATGCCGACTGTGAGCTGATGTTTGGTTGCCTTCTAGGGGTCAAAATGAAAATATAAGAGAATAGTCAACTAGCCCTTCAAGTATAGTTTCCCAAATAGTTTGAATTTTGGAATTTGGAGCATGAAAAGACCTTCAAATATCCATTCTCCCAAGCTCACTCCAGAAGCATAGCGCCTATCAAAAAATACTCCAGAATGTTAGTTTTTTGCCTCTTTTTTGCCCTTTTCTCCAAAACTAAGCCATCTCTACAAAATCTGAGAAAATGGGTTTTTATAGGATGGAAATATACTTCCAAAAATGTAGACCCTTTCCTCAAATGGAGGCTTGAGGAAAAAGCTTTGGAGTAGCTGAATTTCTAAACATAGACCAACAATTCTCAAAAAACTCAAAATGCTCAGAATTTTCTCAAAATTGGAGGGAAGGTGTAAAAATATGTTTTCTATATCTTCATGGATTATTCAGCAAGCATCTCCAAGTTTCCCTCATCCTTTTGGTCTTTTTTGGCCTCCTTGAGCTTATTTTCAGGTTACTTTACCTTGACATTGGCGATCATGTAATGAGCTTGGTAGTGGTGTGCCATGTGTCAGAGAAACTGATTGTCTCTGTTTGCCTTCTCAAGTATATTCCCCAAGTGTTCATTCACCTTATTGAGCCAATATTCCTTATCTTGATAAACCTCTAAGGCAATCATATTTTCTAGGTCAAGGTCCTCATTCAACGGAATTTGTTCTTGCTCCTCTTACAAAGCTTTCTTGAGGCCTCTTGTTCTCGGTGTTTTCCTTTTTCCTCTCTGCTTTGATGCTTCAGGCTTGCTTGAATTTATGATCTCCTTACCTTTGCCAACTTGTTGCATTAACTTGGCCTCTTCCTTTTCTAGGATCAATTCCTTTGCTTTGAGTTAATTGTTTTCCTGTTCAAGGAATGATATAACATACTTTTCTCTTTCCAAATTGATTGGTAGCTCCTTGATTTGGTAGTCCTTATCCTTGATAGTCTATCTCATGTTTTGGGTCTGATCCTCAATCTCTGGATCAATTAGTTCAAACTCATGCTCAATTGTTTCTTTATCCTTTGTTGTCAGTTCTTGCTTTGTTGATGAAGAAGGCTTGGCCCCTTTCTCTCTATGAGAAGAAAGCACTGGCCTCTACCCCTTATTATACACTTTAGTCACCTCGGGTTTGGATAGCTAAGTCTTCTCCACTATTTTTGTACATGAACCCACCACTGTTTGTTGTTTTAGTGCACTAGGAGACTGAGATGCTGCATTCTTCTCATGCCATTTCAAGGCTGGTTCCAAAAAGGCTTCCCAAGCCATACCTTTCCCTACCAGTCAGTGAAGGACAATGATTTTGATGAGACTATGATGGAACAACCTTGGGGAGTGCTCTTTGTCCTTTAATTGTATTTTTTTAGACATTTTGGAAATGCTCTTGAATATATAATTACAGATGTTGAGTGGCATTTTAGAGGTGAAATGCATCAGGAGGCAAATATGATAGGCATACAATCTAGAGAATCTACCTTCACAAGTGAAGAACCTCATGACAATTTTTATCAAAGGGGTGTATTTCTCCAATAAATATTTGAAAGGCATGAGGTGAGTATGTGTATCTATGTGTGGTGTCTTCAAGAAAGGATTGTAGTATTCAAGATCTAAGCTCATTCCTTTGAACCAATATTCGCCATTGTCTAGTAACCTAGTTGTAATTGAGATAGAGGCCACTTAAAAACTGAACTCAACACTAGAAACGACAACAATTTCTCCTTTTAGTTGAGTTGCCACCCAATCTATTAGTTTCTCATGAAATCCCACCTCACTCACCCTTTTGCAAAATTCCAAGCAGTGGACATCCTCAAAGCATTGTTTGATGAAAGGATAGGAGTTGATTGTATTGCAGTCTGATGGTTCATATCTGAGGATCTTCCCTCCTTTATGTTGTCTTCTTCTTTCTGGAAAAGATGCTTCCGCCATGATGACACAAAGTCCTAGCAGCAGACGACGAAAATAAAATATGAGGTGTGAGTGGAAATGAAGTGATATAAAGGTGATTGTTTTACAAAATGATGGCAGGGGTCTTGGGAAAGGTGAGAGGACTTTGAAAACTGATGAAAATTAGTGCAGAAATAGTGGAAATATGATTTTGTTGTAGGTGGAAACAATAGAGTTTATGATGAAACTTGCCCAAAAACCTCTAGGAATGAGCAAGGGTTTTTATTTTTGAGTATTTAAAATTTGTTTTGAGGTGGGTAAAATGGTTAAAATGGCTCATTAGACATGTATGCATGTGTAGGATATCATTTTACATGTTTTAGAAATAAAAAATAACGATGGCCATTTTCACCCTAACATTTCCCATGCAAATTTTACTACAAACCCTAACTTGAAGAATTATTGACATGAGATGAAATTGGAAAAGAAAAAGATGGAGGATGATGATGCACTTACTTGTTCCTTAACTTATAAGTTAGTAAAATGAAGCTTGCAAGTGAAAAAATGAAGTTTGGGAGAGTTTTTAAGGATTTTGGGGCACTCTGTCCTGCGCGCAGCACAGTGTTCCTGAGCACAGCACAGTTCTTCTAAGCACAGCACTGACCTCCTAAGCGCAGTGTAGTGCTTCTAAGCGCAATGCCTACAAGGTTTTTCTAGTTTCTCATAGGAAAACAACTTTTTTTCTTTTTGGGACGAGATAACTTGATAACAAAGAGTGAATAGGATGTGAATGAAGGAGTTTGGCGGCTTTTGAGTTTATATAGGGAAAGTTTCTTCACTTTTTCAAAAAGAGATGGCACCCACCCTCCTTTAGAAACTAATTTTCACTTTATGAAAATAGAGTTACCTTTACCATTGCAAATTTGAGATATCCTTTACTTTCCTGAGTGTTGGAGCTTTTTTTCCTGGAACTTTTTGGAACATGAGAGTATGAGGAGTGTGTGAAAAAATGAGATAAAATACCAAAAGTTGCTTTGTCATGTTTTACTGACTACTAGTTTTATTCATGAAAATGATGGACTTTATAAACCCTAGTGACCCAATGGATGACTTGAGACTAAATGGAATTATGATGATGACTAACCCATTTTATTGTGACACCTTCATAAAGTGTGATAGGCGACCAACATGAGTGAATTTCCAAGAAATGACTTCATCTTTAGACTGAACAAACAATGATGTGTAAACCTAGTAGCAAAAAAAAATTGATTTTGAAAGTCTGGGAAAACATAGTAAAAGCATATTTGATCCAGGTGATAGGCTAACAATATTGACACTAACATTGGCTCCAACCGGGGATGGTAGCTCCTTGGAGGTGTCAAGAACATCGTATACCAAGTAGCCTTATTCATTGGGCAATGGAGTCAACATGCATAAAAACTGAATTTTGACTTAAGACTGACTGACCTTTCAACATGAAAAAAAAAACTAAAAAATAAAAATTGAAAACTAGATATATCATCTAGATAGATAACCAGAAATACATCTTTTTCATTTGCAAATTCTATGTCCATAGCTCGTTGAAAATTAGCTCTTGCATTCTTCAACCCAAAAGCCATCTTGGCATACATGAATGTACACCATGGCATCATGAAGTTTGTCTTTAGCTAATCGTCCTTGTGCACCAGAATTTGATTGTATCCATAGTATCCATCTAACAGTGACATCCTACAAGATCCAACCACCCTCTATAGTATGTGATCCATATTAGGAAAGCGATAGTTGTCTTTCAAGGACACCTTATTGAGATTTTTGAAATAAATACATAAACAGATTTCCCTAATTTTCTTTCTCACAGGTAATAGATTAGAAATCCATTTATAGAACCGAATGGGGACTATTATTCCTTACTTATAAAGTCTATTTACATATTTTTCAATCGATGGTAGTAACTTGGGATTGATTCTCCTTAATTTCTAGCGAAATGGCCTATGATCGGGATTAATAGGAATGGTGTGTTGAATGATACTTTTGTCATAAACTTTCAGATCTGAGTAATCCCAAGAAAATGCATCAGTGATTCCTTCATTAAAGACATATACTTACCCTTTGTTTCAAGAGATAAGGACTTTTATAACTTGGCCATTTTAGGATTTTCGGCTGTGCCAATGTTTACATCTCCAACTCCCTTTTCTGTAGGAACCATGGTGGGCTTCTTGGCGACATCATCTCTGTCAAATAACTCTTCCAAAGGAACGAAGCCTTTTGGAATTTTTTTTTCCTTGAGCTATAATACTTCAGCGTTAGTTGAGTGGATGTTTGGATCATCAAAGTTGTAAGCATCATCAATATGAGAATTCTGAAATTCTCCCTCCAATTGCAGAAAACTGTCTATTTTCTTATCATCACCAAACACTTACCAAAACCTTATATTATCTAGGACATCTCATCAATGTTTGACATGGATGGACTACATATGATTAGGATGAATAGGGATCTTCACCATACTTGATGCAATGGTGAGTGAGTCATCTATGACATTATGAGTTTTAGGAATAAGAGATAAAGTATATTCTGAAAAAGTCTTAAGAATATCAAGTACAACATTGCGATAAGCTCTCATTCTTGGGTGCTTGTCCTGGTATTCCCCTTTGACTTGCTTGATCACTGATTCAGAGTCACCATAAACATAAATCTTTTTTAATCGCAACTTTTTCAGAATTTTGAGACCAACAACCAATGCCTCATACTCCACCTCATTTTTTGAACATTCGAAAGCTAACTTGTAAGAGCTCATTCTCACATTTTGAGGGGTTTTATCTGACTGATTTAATGAACTATGTATCAAGACACCAATTCTTGCTCTTTCTCTTCCTGGTGCACCATCGAACTCCATGGTCCAAAGACCATTTTCTTCATATTCAAAAAGGATTTCTGAAGATTGAATTTTTTGATTTTTAGGATTTTGAGCAACTATCTCAAAACTTTATGTTTTCTACACCATTCTTTGAATTTACTCAATAGGATTTGTGAACATCCTATATTCTTCACCAACCTCTTTACCTTTTGTTGTAATACCTTCATGTATGATGTCCATTACCTTAGGAACTTCTGAAATTTGCACTAGCTGACTTTCATCATCAACAAAATTCATATCTATTATAGACATTTTTGGGCACTACAACCCCAATCATAAATGTCCATAAAATAAGGGCTCCTAAGTCCCTAAAAGTGTTGCTTCACTGCCTAAAGGAACAAGGTCAGCTGATTACATCATCTCCCAGAAGTTCTCCACTAAAAACTGCTCAGAAATGGTCAAAAGTGGACCATACTGAATACCGAGTACAGAGGGTGTGATGCATATCACCTTTCCAGTGTAAAGGGTGTGATGCATACTGAATTGCCCCTCTGTAGGGTGTGATGGTTGGGAATCGAAAAATGGCAGGGACAATTTGCGAGGTGGAAGATCATGGAATCTTCTAAAAGCTTCCCCTTTGACACTTGCCTCTCTGCTTTCAACCAAGGATGAGTAAGAGATCATCAGTATCCAAGTGGAATCAAGAACTATCAGAGAGAGGACACTAATCAAAGCCACAGAAGATGACTCACCCCCATACAATCATCTATATATGGATCCCTCATCACCGAGATCCAGAGGCTGGAATCTTGTATCTTGTAGAGAAGTGTTGTTGGTTTTCTGGTGAAACTTCATAGTGTTGGGTGATCTAAGCTTTACTTGAGGTGAAGAAGGGATTTATTGCTAGAGGATGATGCTGGGTCAGAACATATGGTTGTAATCCTCTTGCTATTCTTGATCTTAATAAAGCTATTCAATTTTTCATCCATATTCTTGTATGTTTGATTATATATGCATTTGTATGGTTAACGAATATCTGGTCATGTGTTATTTATGAATATAGACCTCTGTTCTTTGATAGTAGTATGTTGCTTTGATTCCACAGGTGCTCTTTGAAGCTGGGCAAATGAAGAAGAAGCGGCAAAGATCTATCAGGAAGGAGAGGAATCAAGCAAGGGAACCAAGCGCAAGTCTAAGGTTGGTGTCCTTGTTCCACTCTTATCTATTTTCATAAAGGAACCGGAAGTAGACTTTACTTGTTTGTTTCTAAGATAGCTACCAGTCTTAGTGGGAATAGTAGCTCTGAGTGGACACTATTTCCGGTAACAAAATGGCGACTCAATTGGGGAGCGAATAGATTGTTTGCTAGCCTATCTTTGTTTCTTTCATAAACTTATAGACGAAGCCAGAAGTCAAGCCAGCTAGCCTTCGAACCGCATTTGTTATACAAATGCGAAGTAGATCAATGCTACTTCAGTCTATCTCCAGGTTTTGTTTATGAATTAAACAATCGATCTGCAAATGTTCTAATTGCCCTAAGTGGTGGCTCTAGTAACCTCCTTAGATAAACCCCTGTGATTTACGTTTACTGAACATCACTTACTCGGGCCTAAATCCTTGAACTGAATTGCGAATTGTGAGCAAAAAATAGTTAAAAGTCTCACAATGGTACCATCGCACCTTGCCTTCAAGGCAGTCTATATGTATCGCACTTCTCGTGTGCACTAGGTGTGCTGCATACTAAATTCCCTGTGTGACAGGTGCAATGGTCAGGGAAGGTTAACTTTACCTTCAGACTTTGGTTTTTCCTTCACTATTTTCAGTTCTATTCAGGAGTTTTTCTATCTGTGGTCAATATATCGCTATGAAACCCCCCTTCTCTTACATCATTTCGCCTCTATAGTGAAAATAATTGTAAGTGTTTTTATGTATTGTGCGCCATTTTCAGTTCTCTTTTGCAAAGAAGTAGCATAGTCGAACTGTCGTTTCTTAATCTGAAAGTGTCATAAGTGTTGTTTTCGGTTTTAGAAGAGAATCCCATTGTTCTTGATAGTCGATTTTATAGTTACTCTTGTATATGATTTGAATTAGTAGTTTTAAAGTGTCGAAAATCAATTTTCATTTCGAAATCGCAAAGTGTCGCCCTTACCTTCACTTCATTTTGAAAAGAAAATTGTTGAGTATTGTCACTTTGAAAATAATTCAGATTTGCACTTAGCTTTCTTATCATCATTCATACATTAAGAAGGCTGAAAACAAATACACGCATGTGCATTTTCCTTTAGACTGCTTGGTTTGATTTAGGACAGTGCATTTAGTGTGTGATATGTGCTCTTTGTTGAAAGATTCTCAACTTTCTTTCCTTAGTAGCTAGGATTTTCATTGCCAAAAGAAGATTAAACAGTTGTTTATCATCTTAGACTGCATTTTAGGAATTGTATACACATCACGCAGTGAACGTGAAAGGGAAAATTTTTAAACAAGATAAAACTTAAAATAAATTTAATGAATCTAAAATTCTTGGAACCTAGTGAAACAACATCTAGAAGTCTGGCTAGAGACGTATAGCCGGCATCGTAAAACCTGGTAACTGTTGTTTTCATTGTTGGTTGGGTGATCCTCCACTTTGAGATGGCAAGTCCAATACAACTTGTGCTCCACGTACTGTCGAGTATTATTGGGAGACCAATATAGCTGCATCCTTTATCCTAGGAAGCCACGTCTGCTGCCCTATCGATCGCAATGATTGAACACAACATTCGGGAAGAATTGACTGTCGTACCATAAAAGATTCTTAGTTTTGCGATTGGTTTGGTAAACCCCTTGCCTAGATTCCAGACAAGTCTATTTTTCTCCCTTTGAGACTCCTTAAAGAAAAGGTCCATCTGAGCCTTGTCACTCCGGCTCACTAAAATCAAAGGCGACTAGGTCATCTCTTGTTTTTTATCAACCTTTAAAAATGAAAAAACAAGTTGTTCAAGCGCTAAAATTTATTTACGGAATAACATCACAAATTCCCTCGTTGGTCTTTAGGTTGAGAAAAATGGAGTCTACCAACCAAGGATTTCCCCTTTGAGGAAATCCTAGTCCTTTCTCCTCTTGGGGAGATGTTGGTGCACCCCATATGGCCACATTGTCACTTCTAGGGTTGACGATTGGTTTGCCCGTATGGCTCTTCTCTACCTATGTCGTTCAGAATATCGTAATTCCTGAATAGTCAAGTCAGCAACTAGATGATACTAAAGTTTCCCCCCAACCTTCTACTTCGTCTGTTTCTCCCTCTCCTCCTTCCTCTTCACTTGATAAAGCTGGTAAAGCTAAAGATCAAGTAACTGAGAAGAAGAAGAAGAAGAAAGAGGAAAAAGAGAAGAAGAAGAGGGAACCAAAATCAAAAGGGGGCAACCAGGCATTGTCTAGCGAAAATCCTCACACCGCACCATCTAAACCTAAATCTCCATGTGTCATTTGCAATGGAGACCACTATCACCGAGATTGTTTCTGCATCCCTCGGATCTTAAGGGACCGGTCTCCTCATTTGCACAATTTGGTGTAATCAACCTCTCATGATCATGTTGAAAGCACACCATCAACTAGTGAAAGTGGAGTATCTGGATAGAAAAGGAATCACAAATTTCCTTGTAAATTGTGTGAAGGTGATCACGATGTCCATCGTTGTCCCTTGCTAGATGAAGCTAAAAGAGTTTTGGATGACCGTCCTGCTTCACCGCTACGGCTCCCTCCTGGATGTAAGAAACTATTGCCGAGTCCACCACTGGTTGGAAATCCGGCTGGCCTGCCATTGTGCTCGGCCAAAACATCTATCATTGAAAATGAACCCTCTGAATCCATACCGGACGAAAGTCAAAAGGTCGAGGCGGCAGTTGACCCGGTCTTGCCTTCAGAATGTTCATCTTCAAATGATACCGTCACCGAAGAGAAAGAGAACGACACCGTTCAAATTATTTTCGTAAACAAAAACTCCGATGAACTTGGGGGTAGTCTACCCGCTCCTTTATCCTAGGAAGGAAGTTCATTAGAGTCATATCCTGCCGTCTATTCGGTCCCACCTCCAAGCAACCTGGTCGTTTCCTTCGACTGGAATCTATTAGGCAGATCCGGTTTACCAGCTAGTGTACCATTCCTAATCATTATACAAGCTTACCGAATGGTCATGGCTGGTACCATCATCGATGAAGGGGCTTCTATGAGTATCCTTTCCTCAACTGCTTGGAAAGCGCTTGGTTTACCATCGCTTTTGCCTAAAATGAGAAATCTGACAAGCTTTGACAAAGGAACCAGTCGACCGTTAGGGATCCTTCCAAATGTGCCCATTACTTTGAGAAGGAAAACCATTCACATGAACGTGATGGTAGTTCAAGAACCCCTAGATTATAATCTACTCCTTGGACGAGACTATATTTATTGCATGGGAGCCATCGTCTCCTCACTCTTTAGAGTAATGTGTTTTCCGCATGAAGGCAGAATGGTCAAGCTCGTAGACCAACTGTCATTCCCTGGTTCACACATCGCAAATAGTCAAATGCCATCCCTAAATGGTCTTTTTGCGCAAGGAATGTCTCATCGATCTCCAGTCCGTCCACCTGATGAGTGTGAGTGATTCAGGTGGATATGACGGAAACCTAGGGGGCATGCACCCTGGTCTGTTTCAGCAGGAAAACCTTGGGTATAGAGTAGGATTCCACGGATAATATATGACTAGTCTGACACACCCATCCTCACAAGAAAATGAGATTAGGCTGGAATAAGATACCTTCGTTAAAGTTATGTGAGTGGAGGCATTTGCGCCACTCACCTTTGTCTATTTCGGTAGACATCGCCAAGGAAGCATTTTGTCCGCAACGTGGATGGAACTTTCATGGTAACTTGGGAATTTTTCTCTATACCTGGGGGTATGCAAACCTTTCCGCATGCAAGCGAAGAGCGATCATTTATTTTTTAAATTTGTAGGTCCTCTAGCCCTTTAAACTCGTAAGGTTGGTCATTTCCTAGCTTGCATAAAGAAAGGATCTGGGGCAAAGCTTACAAAAGATGCAAGCCCCATAAAAAATGGCATCTTAGATGAGACATCCTTATTATACGACTGGCGAGCAGTGTTACTGCAGGGTTCAAGCTCGTTTAAAAATAAACCTGCCACGAGCAGTTTTAATGCGGAATTCAAGCTCGTTAAAAAATAAACATAAGAAATGAGCAAATGTTTCCCCTAGAGTTTAAGCTCATTAAAAAATGAACTGGTAAATAACCATTGTGAATGCGTTATCGTCAGCTTTTGAGCCTTGGTCATGTTCTCATCATCACCTCCACTCCATTTTTAGCTGATCATTCACCTCCATTTGATTGTTTACCCTTTTCAGAAACATCTGCGAAGAGTCATTCTATTAGCCATCCTTGTGACACTGTTGTGATTGGAAAATTCCAAACCTTACCTGGAATCAGCTGCTACTCGAAATCATCACTCATTCCTCGAAAAACGAGTCTCCTTTAAGATCTTTTCAACTGACTCGTAAAATATGAAAAGATTACCGAGAAATTAGCCTCTCCAGCTCGTTAAAGTCATCGGAAGTGCTATCCCTCCTCTAGATTTTAATCTTTTTGGACTTGAGGGATTATTACACAAAACGATCGAGCACTTGTCTTGTTCGGCTTGTTAAAACTATCGAAAATTCATCCCTTTCATATTATTTTACGTTTTTTCGGACTTAAGGGATTATATGACAAAAAAGAATCTTTGCAGTTTCCTTTCCATCCCTTTCAGACTCTCTAAAATTGAAAAGGACCGAGTTATCTTTGTCGTTAAACTCCTTAAAACTGAATAGCGACAAACTCGTCCAAATGGACGAGAACAAGTTTCATTGTTGCTAGGCTCGCTAAAATATAGCGACAGGTTCGCTCGAAGGGCAGATTATAGAACAAGCATATGTTATCCTCCTCAATATTGACAAAAATAAAGAGGTACTGGTCAACAATGATGGGGGAAAATTGGGAAGAAAACTTGAAAAAACGTTATTGGTAGCAAGTCACTCTTGAACATGACACTTTCCTTCTGCATCCGAGTCGGGTTGGGTTTGTTCTGTTCACTGGTCATATCACCATTGGTTTGTCACACCATCCATATTTGGGGTTAATGCTACCAATCCATCATCAATGTCGCTGATATGTTCAAGAGAAGTCATTCAGAGAATTCACCTGTGTCTCACCCGCTGCAATACACTGATGCTCCATTCTTTTCATCACTGCCACCCTGAACCCTGTATCATCAGATTGTTTTCACCTCCAAAATCATTTTCTTTGTTCTGTGTTTTAGATGTGGGATTCATTAAGGCCATCCTACGACGGGTCACTTCTTGTCGACATCAGCTCATTATCCAAGAAGTCGACCTAGGAACAACCCTTTCAGTACTTTAAAGCTTGCATGCCTCAATGGCAAGTTTCTCACTTTCAGTAACAAGTTTATATTAATGGCCTTCGACCGAGAGATTTTGCATGGTGTTCAATGCCAAGTCCTTTTTCACACCACGCGAATTGTACTGTAGTACCTTGAGGGTCATTTTCATTATTGGTGACTCCTCTCATGCCTATTAACAGCTTACATCATTGGCTGGTAATCAGGCGATGTATTTCCATGTTCGACTCCAGAACATTTTTCACATGGATCGACTTGTACTCCGAGTGAAGATTGAACAAGTTTTGAAGACCCTGGTTCTAGTTTCATCCATCTGGGCTGTGATATATTCAGGAATATAAAGACATCAAATGTACATCATTACTGAACATATGATCATCCAAATCAAAGGATGATGAGTCTGAATCATCAGTCTGCCACACAGACGATTGTCTGTCCTATGTACATGAAAATGAATTTATAAAGTTGAGCATGGGAATGCCCGCCTCAACTAGATCATGAAAAATGTTGTCGAGATAATGTATTGTATCGTATCTTATTACAGGTTGCCTCCCAGCTCGAAAAAATTTCGGATCCTCATGGTAAAGCATTTCACCCGACATCAAAAGATTAATGACCTCATGCTTTAGGGGGCAATTGTTATAGACATTTTTGGGCACTGCAAACCCAATCATAAATTTCCATAAACTAAGGGCTCCTAAGTCCCTAAAAGTGTTGCTTCACTACCTAAAGGAACAAGGTTAGCTGATTACATCATCTCCCAAAAGTTCTCCACTAAAAACTGCTCAGTAATGGTCAAAACTAGACCATATTGAATACCCAGTGTAGACGGTGTGATGCATATCACATTCCCAGTGTAAAGGGTATGATTCATACTTAATGGCACCTCTGTAGGGTGCGATGGTCGAGAATGGACAAATGGCAGGGACAATTTGCGAGGTGGAAGATCATGGAATCTTCCAGAAGCTTCCCCTCTGACACTTGCCACTCTATTTTCGACCAAGGATGATTAAGAGATCATCATTCTCCAAGTGGAAGCAGGAACTATCAGAGAGAAGACACTAATCAAGATCCCAAGAAGATGACTCACCTCTCTGTAATCATCTATATATGGATCCCTCATCACAGAGATCCAGAGGCCGGAATCTTGTATCTTGTAGAGAAGTGTTGTTGGTTTTCTGGTGAAACTTCATAGTGTTGGGTGATCTAAGCTTTACTTGAGGTGAAGAAGGGCTTTCTTGCTGGAGGATGATGTTGGGTCAAAAAATATGGTTGTAATCCTCTTGCTATTCTTGATCTTAATAAAGATATTCAAGTTTTCCTCCATATTCTTGTATGTTTGATTATATATGCATTTGCATGGTTAACACATATCTGGTCCTGTGTTATTTATGAATATAGATCTATGTTCTTCAATAGTAGTATGTTTCTTTGATTCCACAAGTGCTCTTCGAAGCTGGGCAGACGAAGAAGAAGCGGCAAAGATCTATCAGGACGGAGAGGAATCAAGCAAGGGAACCAAGTGCAAGACTAAGGTTGGTGTCTTTGTTCCACTCTTATCTATTTTCATAAAGGAAAGCGAAAGTAGACTTTATTTGTTTGTTTCTAAGATAGCTACCAGTCTTAGTGGGAATAGCAGCTCCGAGTGGACACTATTCCCGGTAATAATATCACTAAATAGAATGAAAGAGTGAAGATCAATATGAACATCATGTAAAGGATGATTGACTAGCATCTCCTAATGTTGATCATAAATTTCATCTTCTTTTCTTTATCAAGTTTCTGGAGCTGTCCAAAAACAGGGATAGTGGCATATGAAAAGTCAAGTTGCAGAGTTCCCTTTAAATTTTCTCCCCATGACCTTGAAAGCAACATGCCAAATCTAGGAGGAATATCGGCAACTACAACATCCATGAGTACAATTCTGGCCAGGATATGGTCCAAGGACTCTACCAAGTTTTTAATAAGGCCAAGGCATTTCACTCTTCCAGAATCAAAGGAATAAATACCCTGGTAAGGTCGGGTGATGCTCAATCCTAGTTTATCCATGATGGCTTTAGGCATCAGATTATGAGAAGCACCAAAATCTATCATAACATTATGAAGGATAAAATCATGAAGTTTAAGACTCAGATAAAAAGGATGAATTTAAATATCTTCAGGAGCTCCTTCTAAGGTTGGACCAAAAAGGATTGTTGGCTCATCATCAGCCACATTAACTATATCAGACATCTGATCAACCTTAAGAATTTTTGCAATCTGAAATCTATATTTTTCATTCCTTACCAATTCGGTGAGGGGAATGGAGCTTTTAAATTTATAAATTTTATTCTCCAAACTAAAAAGATTAGATTGATTTTCTACCTCTTTTGAAGTGATGGCATTCCTTTGTGTTTGGCCCTTATCTTCAGGTTCATTCCTTTGACTTTGAGTTTCTAGTTCTTTATCTTTCCTCACATTGCTAGTGGAGGGTTCATTTGTTCTATCTCGATTCAGTATGACAATGTCCTTGTCTTTATTCTAGTCTGAAGGAGCAGTTTCTTTGCTTGGTATGTCCTTTTGTAGATTTTGTCTTTTCTGAGTTAGAGTGAAAGGTACATTTCTATTCCTCAAATTGTACTGCTTTTGGAGATGACCAAGGGAATTTTGATATCCTCTTTGGTACTCTTTAGTCTGAACAACCCACAGATCTTTGCTTGCGAACAAAAATTGTTGATCACTTGTTATGACAAAGTCTTCAGAAAATTGATCTTCCTATGTTAGGAAAGTAGGCAGTTCATCTTCTTGAAAGAAGTGATTTGCTTCTACAATTTTTTCTTCATCTTCTTCCTAACCTTTAGTGTAATTTTGTTGGAATGGAGCTCTTACTTGACCTTGAGGATCTTGGTTTCCCTGCTCTTTCTGTTGATTTCTGAATTGTTGTTATTGTTGTCTACAAACGTTAGGATTCCTCACTGAAGGTTCAAATTGTCAATCAGTTATGGATATTCTATCCATCATCCTCTCCATAGTTTTTATTAGATTTTCAAACTTTGCATCAGAATATGATGCAAACTCTTCTTTGAATACAACTTTCTTCTCCGCCCTCTCTAGCTTTTATTTTGACTTCTTAATTAGCAAATTGGATTCAACACTAACTGCATTCCCCTGCGTCTCTTCAAGAGTAGTGGGGTCTCTTTTTGTGAGCTGGTAGGCCATATTTGGATCAAAATCATTAGGATAATGAAGAATAGCCAAACCAGGAGTAAGCTTCATATCATCAGGTATAGAATTCTACACTATATTAAATCTTGTTGTGAATTCTTGAATTGTTTCATTTGGGTTCCTTTTCATTGAATTATACTCAACCAATATCTGTAATGTATTTTTCGTCTCTTGCTAATGAGCTAAGAATAATTCAATCAATCTTTGAGAATTGTTAATAGAATTAGCAACCATACTTCGAAACCTTTTGTTAACATCTCCTAAGAAACTCTAAGCTATAATCCTCATCTTGGCATTCTCTTTATCAATTTCTTCTAAATCAATGAAATGTATTAACTTGTCGACATGCTACTGAGCTATAATTTCTGCACTTCCATTAAACAAAGTGAGTCTTTGACCATAATTTTAAGGAAAAGCAACAAGTTGAGTAGGCAGTAAAATAGGTGAAAATCTTGCCATGACTGCTGGAGATAGTGAATGTGCTACAATGGATTGTGTAAGTAAGGGTGGTGATGCTGATGAGGATGATGGAACTAATAAAGTTGGTTTTGGAGGAAATGATGGAACGAATGAGGGACGTGTGCTTGGAGGTGAAATAGAAGCCAAGTATTCAAGTTGATATTGAACAAAAAGCCTTTTCAGTAGTGATCTGGAGTTGTTCAGCAAGGCTTTGAAGCTTATAAAAATTTAACCATAGTTCATGGTAAATCTTAGTAGACAAAGATTGTGAAGAGATAGAGTGAGTTTCAACCTTTAAAGGTTGTCATGTTATCTCAAAGATACAGAAGTTAGACTTAGACCTTGTAAGTGATAATTTTATCTGCTCTTCAAAAGGAATTTACTCAAAGGTGAACAAATTTTTAGGCAGAGAAGTTGTTCTTTTAATTTTACGAACTACATTTTTAGTGATAAGTAATCTAAGTTTTCTCAGCAGTCTTTCTAGATCTTCAACAATAAAGGGTGGATTTTGGTCATGGTTTGACCTAGTATGGCTTTTGGAAGCCAGAATGTATACACCCTAAACTGATGAGATTTATGAATTTAGCATATCTTTGAATATTGGAAACTGAGAACTAGAGAACCAATTCTTTGAAAGTTCTTAGATATCTCCCAGGAATGATTTAACAGTCATTCCCCGGCAACAGCACCAAAAATGTTAGTCTTTACAATCTCCTAGGCTAAAAAGGAAAGTGAGAAGGGTAACCTCAAACCACTTCAGCTTAGTAGCTAGCCCTACTGAACATGAGAGGGATCTCTCTAAGTCTCTTCTTAGTGATATGACTTTAAAGAAAATGAGTTTTATGATAGATATATGTATTTGTTTGTTTGTTTGTGAAAATTTGTGTTTTAGGGTTTGCTGAACTTACGGTTTGGAGCCACAAATAGGTCTAGGCTGTAGGAGTGTAGGAGAAAATATGAGAAGGAGCTAGATATCAAAAGCCATGGTGTATTTTGAGTAATGTTAATGTAGTATAGAGGATATAGTGTGGAAGAAACTAATTATCATAAATGAACATGATTTCATTAGCTTAGGAATACATACACGTAACTGTGAAAATCAGATAACAAAGCTTGAAAAACAAGAATTTTGTGTATTTTATTATAAGGCATTCATAGAAAGAAGAGATATAATGTAGATAAAGATGTTTAGACCATTAGAAAACAAAAATAATTAATTACAGGAACCATTAACTCATTGGGATAGAGTTCCTTGAAAATAGCTGCAGCCTATCTCTGTATTAGGTAAAAAGATGATTACATGCAAGCTTCCTTGACAAAAAGTTCAACCCTCTTCTCCTAAAGTGAAATGATACATATAGACTCTCCTAGACCAATTTCCCACCTTTAGGAGTTGAATTCCTTGGTGGAGGAATTGACTCCAAGATTTTCTCAACCAACAGGTGAGGGTGAGAAGGTGAAACTCAAACACTTCATGAAGAGATTGTTTAGGAGTTTGCTTATTTTATGAGGCTTAATAAACATAAAAAATCTACCTATGATGTACATTTATTCATGCCTACATCAGCTAGCCTCGTAACTAGTGTCTTTACATAGAGAATCTTTAATTTGACTAAGTCAAACTAGAAACTAGAAATTTACAGAGTGAAATTTACAATCTCAAACACAGAAAAGTGCAGCGCCAACTTTGAGCTGATTTGTAGGTTCCTTCCAGGGGTCAAAATGCAAATATTAGAGAATGGTCAACTAGATCTTCAAGTCTATTTTATTGAACAGTTCGAATTTCTAAATTGGGAGCATGGGAAGAGCTTAAAATATCCACTCTCCCAAGGTCGCTCCAAAAGCGCAGCGCCTATCAAAAAATGGTCCAGAATGCTAGTTTTTTGCCACTTTTTTTTCTTTTTTCTCGAAAACCAAGCCCCTTCTACAAAATCTGAAAAAATTGGTTTTTAGAGGATGGAAAGAGATTTCCAAAAATGTAGGCCTTTCCTCAAATGGTGGCTTGAGGAAAAAGCACAGTGCCAAGGTGCTATGCTTCCAGAGGAGCTGAATTTCTGAACTTAGTCCAAAAATTCTCAAAAAACTCAAAATGCTCAGAATTTCCTCAAAATTTGAGGGAAGGTGTAAAAAATATGTTTGTTATAACTACATATATGCTTTAGTGATCATCTCCGAGTTTCCCTCATCTTTTTGGTCTTTCTTGGCCTCCTTGACCTTATTTTCAAGTTGCTTTACCTTGACATTTGCGATCATGTTTTGAGCTCGGTAGTTGTGCGCCATGTGTCTCAGGAACTGGTTGTCTCTATTTTCCTTATCAGGGAGCTTCTCCAAGTGTTCATTCACCCTATTGATCCAATATTCCTTATCTTGATGAACTTCTAGGGAAATCCTACCTTCTAGGTTAAGGTCCTCATTCAACATAATTTGTTCTTGCTCCTCTTGCAAAGCTTTATTGAAGCCTCTTGTTCTTCGTCTTTTCATTTTTCCTCTCCCCTTTGATGCTTTAGGCTTTCTTGATTTCATGATCTCCTTACCTTTGCTAACTTGCTGCATTAACTTTTCTTTTTCCTTTTCTAAGATCAACTTCTTTGCTTTGAGTTTTCTGTTTTCCTGTTCAAGGAATGATATAACATACTTTGCTCTTTCCAAATTGATTGCTAGCTCCTTGATTTGGTAGTTCATATCCCTGATAGTCTGTCTCATGTTTGTGGTTTGATCCTCAGTCTCTGGATCAATTAGTTCAAACTCATGATCAACTGTGTCTTTGTCCTTTGCTACCGATTCCTGCTTTGTTGATGAAGAAGACTTGGCCTCTTTGTCTATGTGAGAAGAAAACTCAAGCCTCTGCCCCTTCTTATACACTTTAGTCACCTCAAGTTTGGATAGCTAAGTCATATCCACTATTTTCCTAGATGACCCCACTCTGTTTGTTTCTTTAGTGCACTAGGAGATCGAGATGTTGCATTCTTCTCATGCCATTTCAAGGCTATTTCAAAAAAGGCTTCCCAAGCCATACCTTTCTCTACCAGTTGGTGAAGGACAATGATTTTGATGAGACTATGATGGAACAAGCTTGGGGAGTTCTCCTTGTACTTTAATTGTATTTTTTTAGACATTTTGGAAATGCTCCTGAATAGATAATTACACATGTTGAGTAGCTTTTGACAGGTGAAATGCATCAGGAGGCGAATATGATAGACATACAACCTGGAGAATCTACCTTCACACGTGAAGAACCTCATGACATTTTTCATCAAAGGGGTGTATTTCTCCAATACATATCTGAAAGGCATGAGGTGAGTATGTGTATCTCTATATGGTGTCTTCAAGAAAGGCTTTTAGTATTCAAGGTCTAGACTCATTCCTTTGAACCAGTATTCACCATTGTCTAGTAACCTAGTTGCAATTGACATAGGGCCACCAAAAAACTGAACTCAACACCAGCTATGAAAATATTTTCTCCTTTCAGTTGAGTTGCCATCCAATCTATTAGTTGCTCATGAAATCCCACCTTGCTCACCCTTTTGCAAAATCCCAAGCAGTGGACATCCTCAAATCATTGTTTGATGAAAGGATAGGAGTTGATTGTATTTCAATCTGATGGTTCATATCTAAGGATCTTCCCTCCTTTATGTTGTCTTTTTCTTTCTCGCAAAGATTTCTTTTCCATGATGACACAAAGTCCTAGTAGCAGGCATCGAAAATAAAATATGAGGTGTGAATAGAAATGAAGTGATATGAAGGTAATTTTTTGACAAAATGATGGGAGGGGTCTTGGGAAAGCTGAGAGGACTTTGAAAACTGATGAAAACGAGTGGAGAAATAGTGGAAAGATGATTTTCTTACAGGTGGAAACAACAGGGTTTATGATGAAACTTGCCCAAAAACCTGTAGGAATGAGCTAGGGTTTTTCTTTTTGAGTGTTTAAACTTTGTTTTGAGTGGGTAAAATGGTTAAAATGGTTCACTAAACATGTATACAGGTCTAGGATATCATTTTACATGTTTTAGAAATAAAAAATAATGATGGCCATTTTCACCTTAACATTTTCCATGCAAATTTTGCTACAAATGCTAACTTGAAGAATCACTGACATGAGATGAAATTGGGAAAGCAAAAGATGGAGGATAATGATCTACTTACTTGTTCCTTAGCTTAGAAGTTAGTAAAATCAAGCTTGCAAGTGGAAAATGAAGTTTGAGAGAGTTTTGAAGGATTTCGGGGCACTCTATCCTATGCACAACGCAGTGTTCCTGAGCGCTATGCCAAAGTGCAGCGCAGTTCTTCTAAGCAGAGTGCTGGCCTCCTAAGCCAAATGCAATGCTTCTAAGTGCAACACCTACAATTTCTTGCTAATATTTCCTAGGAAAATGACTTTTTTTGCTTTTTTGGATGAGATAGCTTGATAACAAAGAGTGAATAGGATGTGAATGAAGGAGTTTAGGGGATTTTGAGATTTTATAGGGAAGCTTTCTTCACTTTTTCAAAAAGAAAGAGGACCCACCCTCCTTTAGAAACCAATTTTCACTTTATGGAAAGAGAGTTACCTTTACCATTGCAAACCTGAGATGTCCTTTACTTTCCCGAGTGATGGAGCTTCTTTTTCTGGAACTTTTTGGAACATCAGAGTATGAGGAGTGTGTGAAAAAACAAGATCAATGCCCAAAAGTTTCTTTGTCATTTTTTACTAACTTTTGGTTTTATTCATGAAAATGGTGGACCTTGGAAATCCTAGCAACCTAATGGATGACTTGAGACCAAATGGAACGATGATGAAGACTAACCCATTTTATTGTGACACCTTCATAAAGTGTGATAGGTGACCAACATGAGTGAATTTCCAAGGAATGACTTCATCTTTAGACTGACAAAACAATGTTCATATTTGCTATGTGTTAGCCTCCTGCTACAGCAGGTTACTCATATTTCATGATGGACATTTTTACAGGCCAAATATGTCATACTTTGCATGCTGCAATGCTCCATATTTTCTAACAGTCACCAAAAAAAGAGGCCATAAGAGAATGCTACTCAAAGTTCATCTACTGCATTCCCATTTTGAAGTGTTATTTCATTTTTGTACAAGTTTTCATCTAAAGGGAGGTACAAACAGCTTAATCTTGGTCTCCCTAGGTTTCAATTTCCTATTTTAGAATATAGAGAATGAATAATCTGTCCAAACAGCCTAATCTTGGCAGATTCTTAGATAGCTAGAGAATCAAAGGAGCCCAACTTCTTAATCTAGGCCCTTGGAAGAAATAAGTGTAGATGTAGATAGGAAGACATCAAAAGAAAAAGTTGAAAAGCTGGGTCTGCAAGTCCAAGTGCACCCAAACCAAAAAGAAGAAAAAATGTTAGGTAAGTAGGCTGGGTAGGTAATTTTGAGGTTGCAGAATGTTGATTTGTGATTAATTCCACATTTTCAAGTGTTACACTCATACAGATCATAGTCAGCAGGCAGTTCCCATTTGAAGGACTTCAAGCAAGGCATGACTAACTTCCTCTTCTTCTTACTCCATAGATCATTTACTAATTTCCCCTAAAGAGGTCAAGATCTGCTTAATACCTCTTAACTTCATCATTTTCCATATCATTAGCCTTGGTAAAGGTCTTCTTTACTCAAGGAGGGTCCATACTTCTCTACAAAGTGCTATCTCCCCTTCAAAGCCTAAGATCTCTGGAACTTAGCGCTCTTCTTGTCATTTTCATATTAACTACTGACATTATTATTTAACTCCCTATCTATTTTCCCCTCCCACTATTAAAACTATGTTAATAGCTCCCCTATGTAAATATCTCTTCCCCCTGGTTGAAATATAATCGTAAACATCCCTTGGGAATTACTAAGTCATCTGGACCTTAGTAAGAGCCGCCATCTCTACATAAATTCCCCCCCAAGGTGTTTGGACTCCTTCCAAAACACGAAAAACCCCCTTCCAAATACAAAAAACCCTCCCCGCGCATTGTATTTTGGAATTTATTAATTTTGGTTAATAAATCACTAAGCGCCGAAACCCATTACACCATTTTTCTAAAGTCTAAACCCACCCGTGCCGTGAAATATTAAATTTTAATCGCACGTGATCTTTGACTAAACCCTACGCACATTCTCCGCCTGTCCACCGTCACATCACCTCCCCCAGATCTGACGGCCCTCACTCATATCGGGCGCCCTCCTGTGTGGGCACATTAGCACCTAATGTCCGACGGTTTTACCGTCGTACACCAGGACAGCTGGCGGCTTCCCATTTCATCGGGCCTCCCTTGACAGAAACGGCTTCTGTATCAAAAGCGATCCGATGCCTTGCCAAAACCGCCCTCCCTTCATGTAACAGGAGCGTCGCGTCATCCTGCCACGTCGGCTCCACCTCACCCCTTCTTGCCTGTGCCTGGCCCACATCACCTGCCACCGTGTCTCGCCACGTCATCACCCTGCCGTACTGCCACGTCACCCTACTGACGTCAGCATGCTGACATCACATCCGTACTAGAGGACCCCACTACTGATGTCATGCTGAAATCATCCGCCGTACAGCTGACGTCATGCTGATGTCAGCAACAAAAAAAAAAACGGAAAATGCGCAAGCGCGAAAGTCAAGCTTCGGAGCTCCGGAATGAAAAGCAGAGGTAGTTTTCGATGCGCGATTAGCTATATTGGAGAATCTTTAGGGAATATTTTGATTCCTCGGCCCTTTTTGCATTGAAAATGGCAAAAAAGGCCCGATTTTGCCAATTTAAACGTATCTAAAGACATAGAGAGACCCAGTTCAGAGGTTAAAGAGTATCAGACCTGTTGTGAAGATAAAAAGCATGTCAAAGAGTATCAGAGTAGCGGAAAAGTGTACCAGAGGAGATTTTCTCAGGGCTCGAGGCAAATCCAGCATTAAAAGGAAAGACCTGAAAGTCAAGAAGAAGTTGAGGATGCATTAAAAGCTCACCAGCACAAATGACTGCACATTAAACTCACAGGAGATCAGTGGACCAGAACTCAATGCACAGTTATGACAGAACCACTGCACCAAGCCACAGAGGACATCACATTAACTCAATTTTGATCCAGCTGCCACTGGCACAGCCCAAAGAAGATTTACTTACAGTTAATTCCAGCATAAGTTAGGTTTAGAAAGCTTTTTCCTGCAGACCTGTTAGGTCGGTTGTAATTAATAACTTTAGATATTTTGCTTATATATACCACCCTGAAAAATGGACTAGGGGTTGGTTGGTTGTTTGATCTTTGTTAGTTCCATATTTTTCTCAAGCAGAGATTCGCACTGTAAATGTGATACTTTTTATAATCAAAGACTGCTGAAAGCATGAATTCTGAAACTGTCTGTTGTGTTTAGCTGGTCGAGGAGTGACTATGGAATTCCTGTGCTTCGACATGGCTCAATAAGTGTTTCTTTATCTCTGTTTAGTTTTTATGTTTGTGTTATCATCAATCCACCATCTAAATTGCAGAAAAGAAGAATAGTTTAGGATTTGCTTGGCTGCACCCTAGACTCAATTTCTGCAATTTCTCCATGTTTTCATCAGGAAGAGTTATGAATATGCATACTTAAATGATCTTGTTTACGCTATTTCTTTCACATATGAATGTCAGTTTAGGAATTCTTAACTTCTCCTAGATAACCATTCATTCACTTCTCCTCCCTGTTAGTTTGATGAAAGATTCTTAATTGCCTTTCATCCCTGACCATCATCCCATCTTTTCAGCAAATTCGATATTGTTTCATGTGTAGCTATCCTGCTCCATAATCCTCTTGTGACCAAGAAAACGCAACAAAAATCCTTAATCCATGACTCCATGCCCAATGGTTTGAAACTATCACATTTTCCCTTGCCTCTCTGCTTGGAATTATGTTCCTTACATCCAAACCCATCCAAACAAAAAATCAAAACCCCTGAACCTAATAACTAGCCTAAAATCATCATCAACAAAGCTAAATAATTAAGAGAGAGCCCTCTCTGATTGCAGGTGGGCTAGAACCTGCAATCCAAAGATTGGTTTGTGGTTACCTCGGCCGTATCCCTTCAGGAGCTTAGGGACAAATTGAGTGATAACATAATGGCGACTCCACTGGGGAACTCCTCAGATAATCTCACAAAACTAGTCTGAAGCTCCACAGAGGAAGAAACCAACCTTAAAAAAGTTCGGTCGACCTGTGTTCTTAGAAAATTTCCCAAAAAAAAACACAAGTTAGAAGCTGGCTCCCAAGAAGCATTTGTGCTACACAAGATCAAATCCAAATCCGAATCCCCCTGCTGTTTTTGAAAATCCCAACATCCGCAGAAAGCAAGAGCAGCAAGAAGATTTGATGATTTCTAGTCCCGATATAGTCCAACCTAATAGATTTTTAACCCATGCTAAAGTTTTGTTCCGTTCAAGCCCTTCTTCCCTATGTTCATCATCCACTTCCCCAACCGCTGTATCCACACCTCCATTCACTGCAAATACTACCATTACCACTCCTAATATCCCAGTCACTCCAGTTGTTCCACTTATCCCTATTAACATGGCTAACAGATATGCACCCTTACAGCTGCCAGCTAATCCTGGGCTATGCCTCAGGATTATCAGACAAAAATTTCATATTTTGATGGCACAAACTCTTGCACAGCCCTACAGCATACAAATAAAATGCAGGATTACTTTGAGAGTTATGAGATTGATGATGACGGCGTAAGAATGAAGATTTTTGTCCAAAGTTTGACAGGTGATGTCAGAACCTGGTTTAGAGAACTTACACCCAATTCCATATTAAATCCAGAAGCCTTATACCAGACATTTATTAACAGATGGGAGAAAAAGAAAGACCCCTTGCACATATTATCTGAGTATGATACTATCAAAAGAGGACCTCAGGAAACGGTTTTGGACTACTGTGCAAGGTTTAATAATGTTTACAATGCAATACCACAAAATTTGAGACCTCCACCTGATCTTGCTTTGTACAAATTCCCTGATGGTTTTGATGCTGAAATGGCATATCAGTTAAGGGAAATAGCCCCTCAAAGCCTTGCAGAGATGCAAGATGTTGGTGTCAGTGTGGAGGAAAACTTAATTGCCAAAAGAAATAGAGCCAGAACCGAGAGAAGAACCACTTTCAAGGAAGAACCCTCAGCCTTAGACCAAAAACTAGATGTTATCATCAACGACATGCATAGGCTAGGAGACAGAGTAGAGAGCGTTGAGAGAAAATCATCATGGGAAGGACAATAGTCCAACACCATAAGGAACCCGAACTTCAGGAAAAATCAAACCACAAACGCTGGAAGGGCTAGTCTCGACCATGATATTAGGCCTCCTTTCCAAGAAAACTATGCGAAGGCATCCACACCCAGTGAGCCCGCAGATGAGGCTCACATGAACCTGATAGATTCGAAAAATGAACAGCAAATATTTCTCACTGAAGAGGACCGAAACTACCCTGATGTAAAACAATTTCAGACCAAGTCGGGAGATTCTTTTGATTTCAAACAAGGTTATGATTCTGCTGTGTATGAAGTGCACAAACAATATAATTTAAGAACAAGGACCATTGATGTTCCTGCATCTAGCAGAACAAAGGATAGCAAACAACCTATCAAAATTAAAAACAATGTTGTCATAACAGAACTAGCTGATATTGTTGTCCCAAACTCGCATCAGGTAACTATGGAAGATATAACATATGCACAACCTCCTATTGATCAGCCTCTATCTTCCTCTCCCTCAAAAGAAAGTCTGAACGGAACTCCAAAAAATATTCCCAAAACAAAAATACCACAAATTGTCATGCATCATAACACTGACACTCAAAAAGAAAACACAGAGAGTGTGCCCGAAAAAGAGAAATCTACTACTACCAACGTTAAGAATCCATTGGAGAAACCATTCAACTTAGAAGCAGAAATTGGAAAACTCAAGATATCCATTCCCCTCTTAGAACTTGCCAAACATGATGTATATAGGCAACAAATCGAAAGGTCACTTCAACTACAAGAGGTCAGGGATGATGTAAATGTTTTAGATGATACCCCTGAGTTGCTGTTTGGTCCAGAAGTTAACAGAAAATCAACATATGGACCTGTTCCACCATTTTATGTCAGTCTGCACATACATGACAAAATCTTGCATAATGCTATGTTTGACTCAGGAGCCTCACATAACCTTATGCCCAAAGCTATAATGGAAAAACTGAACCTTGATGTCACAACACCGTATAAAGATTTATACTCCTTTGACTCAAGTCAAGTCAAGTGTTTAGGCTTAATCAAAGACCTTTGTGTGTCCCTAGTCCAATTTCCCAACAAGACAATCCTAATGGATGTAGTAGTTGCTGACATTCAAACGAAGTATGGCATGCTCCTATCAAGATCATGGGGGGCGAAGTATGTGGTAAGCAATGAGGAAAAGCCCCAAAATTTTCCAATTTACTCAATCCATTCTGATATGGATTCTTTTATTTTATTTAATGATGACACCAATCCTCCAACTGATGATAAGCCTTCAGCCTTAGAGCAAGAAACATGCATCAGTGAGGAATCAGTTGCCAATGCCCATGAACTTGTCACAACAGTCAAGGCAACTAGCAAACAAGAAGAACCTCCTAAAACAGAAATGATAAGTCCGCCCAATCCTTAGATAACTGAAACTCTTAATACAAACCTTAAGCAAGAAATCACATGGTATTTAGAGTTTGATGGTTCTGTCAATAAATTAGGAGCAGGGGCAGGAGTATGGATCTACAATACTCATGACAATCACGCAGAAGGCCATGCCTATAGACTAAATTTCAGATGTACAAATAACATGCCAGAGTATGAAGCTCTCCTCTTAGGCCTAAAATTGCTCAAAATCCTAGGAGCTACAAAAGTGTCCATTCTAGGTGACTCCGATTTGATTATACAACAAATGAAAGGTAACTTTGTTACTAACGACAGTAGAATGAGAGCTTATAGGACTGCTGCCACAGAAATACTCAATTCTTTCAATGAGTCCAAGCTGGTCAAAATTTCAAGAGACCATAACATTCATGCTCACAGTCTAGCAACTTTTGCTAGCACATGCAAGCTTCCCTTTGAACCAAATCACCGTTTCACTACTGAGATAAAACATAGACCCTCGGTCCCCAAAAATGTTAAGGATTGGCAAGTGTTTCAAAATGATGCCCAAATTAACAATTTCCTTACTCTTGAGGGCGAATTTTTGAACACAAACATTGACATGGATGCCATCAACGAGTCCCAACAGCTAACAGAAGAAAATCAGCCGGCTGTAACAGCTGCAACAGCTAAACAAATCCTTAACCCAACTGTTTTTGACAATGCAAACATAGAACAACTGAAACAAATGTGTTTAGAGGAAACAACCAGAGCAGAGGATGAGTTTATTGATCTAAAGAGTAATTTTCTGCCTGCTGGCCTTACTCCATTAGAAGACATGTTCGATGATGATGATGTGCCCAGAAAGCCAAAAATGGAGCCTCTAAATGCTGCTATAGAAGAACACAACATAGGAACAACAGAACAGCCCAAAATGATTAAGTTGTCCGAAAATTCTACCCCCTGATCAAAAACCAAAATATGTGGATTTGTTCAAGGAGTTCCAAGATGTATTTGCTTGGAGTTATGAGGACTTGAAGTCCTATGACACCTCAGTGATCCAGCATACCATTCCCTTAAAACAAAATAAAAAACCATTCAAACAGAAACTTAGAAGAATCAACCCCATGCTTCTTCCCCTCATTGAAAAAGAAATAAAGAGAATGTTTGAAGCAGGTATCGTTGCACCCATCATATTTTCTGAATGGGTATCCAACTTAGTTCCCACAAGAAATAAAATAGGAGAGATCAGACTGTGTGTAGACTTGAGAAATTTAAACCATGTCTCTCTAAAAGACCACTACAATTTGCCCAAAATGGACCATATCTTACAAAGGGTAGTGGGTTCCTCTAGAATTTCTTTACTAGATGGATTTTCAGGATTTAATCAGATACTTGTTCACCCAGATGACCAAGACAAGACAACCTTTACCAAACTGTGGGGAACATTTAAGTATGTTAAAATGCCTTTCGGGTTAAAAAAGCTGGTGCTATCTTACAAAGGGCAATGGATATTGCATTTTCCAAAGAGATACATGATTTCCTGGTTGTATACCTAGATGACCTAACCCCTTTCTCCAAATCTGACCAAGAGCACCTTAAACATCTAAGGCAAATTTTCATGACATGTAGGAAATATGGCATTTCCTTGAATCCTAAGAAGTCCCTATTTGCCCTTGAGGAGGGAAAGCTCCTAGGCCACATAAAATCAAAAGATGGGATTAGAATTGACCTTGAGAGAATTCAAGCTATCCTCCAAATCCCATATCCAAGAAATATAAAAGAGCTACAAGCATTCTTGGGAAAGATCAATTTCCTAAGGAGATTTATCCCAAACCTAGCTGAGCTAATGAGGCTATTGAGCAATATGTTAAAAAAATATGCCAAGGTAAGATGGTCTCTTGAAACCAAGCAAGCTTTTGAGAGTATCAAAACTGCCTTGACTCAAATGCCTGTCCTCACCAGTCTGCAATTCGACAAAGATTTTATCATTTTTTCTTTTGCGTTTGAGCACACCATAGCCGCTATCCTTTTGCAAAAAGATGATCAAGGTAATGAAAAGCCAATTGCTTTCTTTAGCCAAGCTTTGAGAGATGCACCCTTGAAATATCAGATTATGGAAAAGCAGGCTTATGCCCTGGTTAAGGCCATCAAAGACTTCAGAGTTTACATCTTATATTCCCATGTGATTGCCTCTGTCCCAAACTCTATTGTAAAAGATATATTAACTCAAGAGGGACTAGAAGGCAAAAGAGGCAAGTGGATTTCCAGCATTCTTGAATACGACATTGAAATAAAACCTACCAAGCTGATAAAAGGACAGGGTTTAGCCAAACTAATATCCGAAACAAATTTCCAAGCCTTAGACATTAATCAACTGGACAATGAACTAGAGCTGGCGAATCCACAGATCAGTGAAACCTTTTTGTAATCCCCATGGTATGTTGATATTTTCTTTGTATTGTTAAACCTGTGTGCTCCCCCAGGATTGTCCAGAACCAAGAAAAGATTTTTAAGGATGAAATCATCAAAGCTTTGTGTCGTAGATGGTGCTTTGTTCTGGAAGAATCATGAAGGAATATTGCTTAATTGTTTGACTATGAATGAAACTAACAACATCATGAAAGAATTCCATGCAGGGGATTGTGGAGGACACTTATATTGGAAGTCTATTGCTGACAAGATTTTAAGGGATGGTTATTATTGGCCCTCTCTTTTTGCAGATGTCAAGAAGTTTGCTGTTTCATGTCACAAATGCCAAATCTTTGAAGGGAAAAGAAAATTACTGCCTCTGCCCCTTAAGACCATTTCAACCGAAAAGCCTTTTCAACAATGGGGTCTCGACTTCATTGGAGAAATTCATCCCTCTTCCTCAGGCCAGCACAAGTGGATTCTAACAGCCACTGATTATTTCACTAAGTGGATTGAAGCCATCCCATGTAGACAAGCCAATGACTCCACTATTATCCAATTCCTTGAGAGCAATATCATTTCTAGATTTGGCTGCCCTGAAAAGATTATCACTGACAATGCTGTTGCCTTCAAGTCCAAAAAGATCAACAACTTCTGCCACAAATTCCACATTACCTTGGGCCACTCCACAGCCTACTACCCTCAAGGTAATGGCTTGGCCGAATCATACAACAAAAGCCTCATCAACATCATAAAGAAGCTGCTAGAGGAAAACAAAAAGAACTGGCATAGGAAGCTCACAAATGATCTGTGGGAAGACAGACTTTCAACTAAGAAATCCATTGGGATGAGCCCTTATGAGCTAGTATATGGCATGGAGGCCAAATTTCCTTCATCTTTGGGCATTCCTACTATCAAACTATTGCAGGAAATTCAGGCTGAACCAAATGACATGCAGAGAAGAGTAAATCAAACCATTCATCTTCAGCAAACCAGAGGACAAGTGTATGACAGAGCCCAAATGTTGCAAGAAAAACTCAAAAAGATGTTTGATAAGAAAGCTAAAGCAGAGGATTTCTGGGTTGGAAGCAAAGTTCTAAGATGGGATTCACGAAGAGAGGACAAGGGAAAACATGCAAAATTTGATTTTCTGTGGAAAGGTCCATACATTATCAGCGTTGTGCAAGGCAATAACACATATTTTCTCAAATCTCTAGATGGCAGCGCAGCTGAGGAAGGTCCGGTTAATGGCCGAATGCTAAAACATTACCATGATCCCTTTGATTAAGAAAGAACAGACAGTGTTATTCTCTGTACATAAATGTTTGTATATATCAGCATTTTATTTTATTTTTGGTAACATGCTAAATGCTAAAGCACGTAGAAGAAAGCAGGCGGTGCTTCATAATTCACCAGCTAATCAGTTGAGGGAAAGTGTTGTGTGCAGTCCAAATTTCAAATTTATCTAAACAGTCAGCACTAATAAGTTCTCAAAAACACAGCAATAATAGAAGATCAAGGCAGTTTGAACTGTTGTTCTTGGCTTCTCACAAGGAGAAGCCATCCCCAAGTGGAGCCACTGTTAGCCTCCTGCTACAGCAGGTTACTCATATTTCATGATGGACATTTTTACAGGCCAAATATGTCATACTTTGCATGCTGCAATGCTCCATATTTGCTAACAGTCACCAAAAAAAGAGGCCATGAGAGAATGCTACTCAAAGTTCATCTACTGCATTCCAATTTTGAAGAGTTATTTCATTTTTGTACAAGCTTTCATCTAAAGGGAGGTCCAAATAGATTAATCTTGGTCTCCCTAGGTTTGAATTTCCTGTTTTAGAATATAGAGAATGAATAATCTGTCCAAACAGCCTAATCTTGGTAGATTCTTAGATAGGTAGAGAATCAAAGGAGCCCAACTGCTTAATCTGGGCCCTTGGAAGAAATAAGTGTAGATGTAGATAGGAAGACATCAAAAGAAAAAGTTGAAAAGCTGGGTCTGCAAGTCCAAGTGCACCCAAACCAAAAAGAAGAAAAAATGTTAGGTAAGTAGGCTGGGTAGGTAATTTTGAGGTTGCAGAATGTTGATTTATGATTAATTCCACATTTTCAAGTGTTACACTCATACAGATCACAGTCAGCAGGAAGTTCCCATTTGAAGGACTTCAAGTCAGGCATGACTAACTTCCTCTTCTTCTTACTCCCTAAATCATTTACTAATTTCCCCTAAAGAGGTCAAGATCTGCTTGATACCTCTTAATTTCATCATTTTCCATATCATTAGCCTTGGTAAAGGTCTGCTTTACTCAAGGAGGGTCCATACTTCTCTACAAAGTGCTATCTCCTCTTCAAAGCCTAAGATCTCTGGAACTTAGCGCTCTTCTTGTCATTTTCATATTAACTACTGACATTATTATTTAACTCCCTATCTATTTTCCCCTCCCCCTATTAAAACTATGTTAATAGCTCCCCCATGTAAATATCCCTTCCCCCTGGTTGAAATATAACCATAAACATCCCTTGGGAATTACTAAGTCATCTGGAGCTTAGTAAGAGCCCCCATCTCTGCATAAATTTCCCCCCAAGGTGTTTGGACTCCTTCGAAAACACAAAAAACCCCCCTTCCAAATGCAAAAAACCCTCCCCTCGTACACACTCTTTGACTAAACCCCACGCACTTTCTGCACCCATCCACCGTCGGATTGCCTCCCCCAAATCCGACGACCCTCGCTCATATCGGGCGCCCTCCTGTGTGGGCACGTTAGCACCTGATGTCCGACGGTTTTACCGTCGTACACCGGGACAGCTGGCGGCTTCCCATTGCATCGGGCCGCCCCTGAGAGAAACCGATTCCGTATCAAAATTGATCCGATGCCCTACCAAAACCACCCTCCCCTAATGTAACAGGAGCGTCACGTCATCCCGCCACGTCGGCTCCACCTCAACCCTTCCTGCCTGCGCCTGGCCCACGTCACCTGCCATCGTGTCCCGCCACGTCATCACCTTGTCGTACTACCATGTCACCCTACTGATGTCAGCATGCTGAATTCACATCCATACCATAGGACCCCACTGCTAACGTCATCTGTCGTATAGCTGAAGTCAGCAGCCAAAAAAAACGAAAAACGCGCAAGCGCGAAAGTCAAGCTTCGGAGCTCCGGAATGAAAAACAGAGGCAGTTTTCAATGCGCGATTAGTGAAAAGAGCTAATCGCACATCACTACGGGAAATGAGCTATATTGGAGAATATTTAGGGAATATTTTGATTCCTCTGCCCTTTTTGCACCGAAAATGGCAGAAAAGGCCCGATTTTGCCAATTTAAACGTATCTGAAGACAGAGAGAGACCCAGTTCAGAGGTTAAAGAGTATTAGAGTTGTTGTGAAGATAAAAAGCATGTCAAAGATTATCAGAGTAGCGGCAAAGTGTATCAGAGGATATTTTCTTAGGGCTCGAGGCAAATCCAGCATTAAAAGGAAAGCCCTTAAAGTCAAGAAGCAGTTGAGGACGTATTAAAAGCTCACCAGCACAAATGAATACACATTAAAATCACAGGAGATCAGTGGACCAGAACTCAATGCAAAGTTATGACAAAACCACTACACCAAGCCACAGAGGACATCACATTAACTCAATTTTGATCCAGCTGCCACTGGCGCAGCCCAAAGAAGATTTACTTACAGTTAATTCCAGCATAAGTTAGGTTTAGAAAGTTTTTTCTTGCAGACCTGTTAGGTCAGTTGTAATAAATAACTTTAGATATTTTGCTTATATATACCATCTTGAAAAATGGACTAGGGGTTGGTTGGTTGTTTTATCTTTTTCAGTTCGATATTTTTCTCGAGCAAAGATTCGCACTGTAAATGTGATACTTTCTATAATCAAAGACTGCTGAAAGCATGAATTCTGAAATTGTTTGCTGTGTTTAGCTGGTCGAGGAGTGACTATGGAATTCCTGTGCTTCGACATGGTTCAATAAGTGTTTCTTTAACTCTGTTTAGTTTTTATGTTTGTGTTATCACCAATCCACCATCTAAATTGCAGAAGAGAAGAATAGTTTAGGATTTGCTTGGTTGCACCCTAGACTCAATTTCTGCAATTTCTCCATGTTTTCATCAGGAAGAGTTATGAACATGAATACTTAATGATCTTGTTTACGTTGTTTCTTTCACATATGAATGTCAGTTTAGGAATTCTTAACTGCTCCTAGATAACCATTCATTCACTTCTCCTCCCTATTAGTTTGATGAAAGATTCTTAATTTCCTTTCATCCCTGACCATCATCCCATCTTTTCAGCAAATTCGGTATTGTTTCATGTGTAGCTGTCCTGCTCCATAATCCTCTTGTGACCAAGAAAACGCAACAACAAGCCTTAATCCATGACTCCATGCCCAATGGTTTGAAACTATCACATTTTCCCTTGCCTCTCTACTTGGAATTATCTTCCTTACATCCAAACCCATCCAAACAAAAAATCAAAACCCCTGAACCCAATAACTAGCCTAAAATCATCATCAACAAAGCTAAATCATTAAGAGAGAGCCCTCTCTGCTTGCAAGTGGGCTAGAACCTAAAATCCAAAGATTGGTTTGTGGTTACCTCAGTCGTATCCCTTGAGGAGCTTAGGGACAACTTGAGTGACAACACTATGTAAACCTAGTAGCAGAAAAAATTTGATTTTGGAAGTCTAGAAAAACATAGTAAAAGCATATTTGATCCAGGTGATAAGGTAAAAATACTGACACTAATAGGCCATAGGATTGATCCAATATTAATTTCATGTTGTGATATTGTATATCTGATCCATATCATCATCATCTTCCACAAAGCCACGAACAGGTTCAATAAAACATGCTCCTTTAGCAGGGTCTAGTAGTACTATCACCCTGAGCGACTTCCTTTCAAACGTCATCTTCTGCTTCCTCAAGTTGATTATTGCATCCATATCAAAATCCCAGTCAATCCCCAATAGAGTGAGGTATAGGTTACTATCATCCACTATTTCAATGATCTTAAAGTCATCCAGCATGCTAGCACCATCAATATCTACCGTTACACCATATAGGCGCCCCATCAGAATAATCTTCTATTGATTTTCCATGTGCCATTGAATAGGAGACCTCTATAGTGCAGGTATCCCCATCCTTTCCCACGTCTACTTAGGTAGGAAATTTGCATCAGATCCTAAATCCAAGATTACCTGGTCCATTCCTTATTCTCCTATTTGCACAATCAGCCTCATCTCACGCCCCGTTCACTTCTTATTCTTACCAATTTTTCTCATGGTGTGCTATTTAGCAGGGGTATTTTCTTTATTTGTGCACTTTTTGATTAACTATTGCATCCATTCTACTGCTTTATTATCGTGAAGTAACTTCATACAGGTCTTTAGAAATGTAGCTAATATAGAAGGATCTACCCTTTTTGTTGTACTAGTTTCTGACATTTTCTCCTAGCTTCCTGAGGTGGAGGCTCAGTGAAGTTCTTCTTTGCTTCCATGAAGGTCTCTTTACCTCAATTAATATGAAAGTCTATCTATTTCTCAATATCCTTGCGCACCCACCCATCAGTCTCAGGTTGCTTTCCCTTATCTGCACTAGTGGTCATACCACTTCTTGTGCCTATATTTATGCTTTGATCTTCTTCGCAGGGATCTACCCTCATCATTTGGATGTTTTGTGTAGGCTGTTGGGGTTGCGTCTTATTTTCTTTCATTTTTTCCATAAGCATCAGACATTCCTCTATCACATAATCAAACTATCTACAACATTGATGTGATGGATGTGTGGGGTTTAGGAAATACCGCCCAGAGTGTCTTGCTTCTCCATAGTTATAGAAAATTATTTGCCCATGTCCTCAGCCAACTCTGCGCCCTCTTCCTCATCCTCAACCATGGAATCCTCCACACGCTGCTCTTGCACCTTGATCCTGAGGCTAGTTTTCTACTTGTATTCAGTAGGTAGGGCTTCTATCCATCATTAGCTCATAACTCCTACATTGGAATTCGTCATGACCTACCGATTTACAGAAATTTCAAAATAACCATTGAGGGGTCTATACACGTTTCTATAGTAAATGGAAATTATCAATTGCATGTTGTCCTATAACCTAAAAAATAGAACACCATGGTGTAACTCCTGCACACGGCCCATTGTTATTCTATAGCTTTAGGGAAATAGGCCCTCCCCCAATAAGATATTTCTTATAAACCAAGCAATGGTCCTTATCATGCCCATGGCCCTTACATTTCAAGCACTAGACTTCAGCGCACACCTCTAGCTGGGCTTCCTTTCCTTTCTTTAGGCTTTCCAATTTGAAGTATGGGCTTTCCAGCTATGAGTGAATATGTTGTAGTCCAAGGTTTGTATCTTGTATATGTGAGGCTTCTAGCCTCATTGTGATTTCTAAGGCTTCTTTTGCATTTCTATATTTTTTTGTGAAAGAGGTAATGTTAAGTGCGACGAGTGTGACGTTATATACCAGTCACAATGCTTGGAATTTGTAATGATCATATTGGCTTACCTAATTAGTAATTTCAACCTTTAGTCGAAATCCCAAGGTATCTCATCTATCTTTTTCCGAATTTCTTTAAACTCAATCACCCACTGCACCTTTGACTTAGGCTTTCTAAACTCCTTGTTCAAAGCTTGGTGGTGTTGGCTTGTTGGGGCCTAGTCCAGGTTTGGAATTAATTAGCCAAACAAATCCTTGTACTACTGGCCCTTTTGGCAACAGTCCGCGAAGTGCAGATTGAGGTCTCCCCGAAGTAGTATGGGGGAGTGCTGGAACTAGGTTTCTACACCCTTGAGATGTCTGAGTTGTTGATTTGGCCCAAATATGAATCCCTTCATGTAGGTTACTTTTCACACTTTCCTGACCAATGACGCCTTCATGCCCTATTATATTCGCCTCACATAGTCCTAACTAGTGGTTGTGGGGCTTTCGCGCTGCTGGAGCAACACTCTGCACTATTTCCCTAAGTCACACCCGAGATCTTACTTATCTTCTTATAAAAGTTAGTTATCTTCACGTAAACATATGCCTTATATTATATTATTTATCTAGCACATTGATATGACTTTGCATAGAAAATAAACAGTAAACTTGTAATTCAGACCCAATATACTTCAATGCATAAAACAGGAAATGATATACAGAAATATGGTAAAACTTCTCTTTATTAATTCTTCCAACGATTATAGACTCGACCTACCTTGTGCACTTAGCTGCAGGGGTCTGTGCACTCAACTGCGGACTACTAGGCCTCTGTGCAGTTAGCTGCAGAGCCTTCTCCTACTCTATGACCCAAAGACACAAATTTACCCTTTGACTTAATACTTCATTGATTTCTGATCATCTTCATGCTTCAATTTCTAACTACTTTCTACATTTAGAGCCTCACTCTATTTATACAATCCCATGGTTTGTGGACCATGGGTAGATCTTTCAAACCAAAATTACATTACAAAAACAAGGGCGAACAACCCTATGACTCTATTACGACTTCGCTCTGCACACCCGTAATTCGTGGAGTCTTTACAATGGACTTAGTAAAAACTTGGGCTTTAAGCCCCAAAACATGCCTAGGGGGAATTCCACACCCAACAGGCCCCTAACACAAACATCGTGACTCACCCTCGAGTCACTCGGTCGGTGCAGAGATCTTCACACAGAGACCCCCCAACTCTGCTCGAATGGCTGCAAGGTTGGCAGCGCATTCAGCAGCTGCATGTTGAATCTCCTATACACATTGTTTTGAGACCGTGGTGTTAGAACTACTCCACTACATCTATTCCTGTGTCCCCTGCATTTGCATGAGCTTGCCTTCAATTATTGCTATGATTACAAAGGTCTCATCGCTCCAAGGCTAAACACTTGCCCTCAAAATTGCTTCTTTGTGTCGCACTGCATCCACTTGCTCTTTCAGCGCTTTAGCTTGTTGCATTCATGCGAGCCTTTGAGTGAGGCCCACCATCTGCGTGGTTCCTTTGATGCTATCATACTGCTACTGGATCTCACGTGCCTCTGTCTCCAAGTACTAGATGTTAGGGTCCTCCTGCAGATTGGTGAGGACCTCAAATGACTCTTCCAACATTCTAGTACAGTCCCTTACTACACTATTGATCTCCTCTATCCCTGATGTAATAGCACTAGTGCATTGTTCCCTTAACTCTAGAGGAGTGGACGGATGCGCCTTCAACCGCAGCTCTGTTATCTGAAGGTTCAACTCCAGCTAAACCTTGGCCATTTCTTCTCCACCTTGCACAACCCTGCTGCTAATCTTTGGATGCGTGCCTCTGCTAGTGCTTCTGCTGGGATATTTATCTCAGGGACCATCTCATAGGCTTCTTCTAGTACCTGTACCATCTGCCTGTTCTATGACACGACCTCATCATGCTGCAAGCTCAATTGCTCCATGTTAATCTTCTACTCACTCAACACCCGCTACGTGTGACACTCCCTAGTCCGCTACAGTAATCCCATGCTACAGAACATAGAGTGTCTCCTGCAGGAGCATAGCCATGTTGATTCCTATCCCCTTCAATGTGCTAACCTTAGACCAGTCGGCCTCATATATTGTAACTAGTGCCACTTTTGGTAGCACTATTGTGTTGGTTGTACGAGTGCACAACATTTCCTTGGCTACGGTTATCCCGATTGCAAGGCTAGTCGAGAGAGTACTAGCCTGAGAAGCGCACACCTGCAACTCCTAAACCTATGCTTAGAGGGCCCCCAACACAATCTAATTCTCTGTCACAAAGTTTTGGAGGGCCTTTATGGTGATTTTACACACCGTCTCTCCCATATCATGCAGATCACCCTCAGTAAGGGTGATCAGGTTGATCGATAGCTTGGATGTTTTCACCTTCTTGCGCAGTCCCTTCTGCTTGCTCAAGCACAGGCATTTCAATTGTGTTGACATTGTTTATGGGTCTGTGCCTCCCTTATCTTCCTTTATTTCCATCTTTTTCTCCTGCTCAGGAAAAGGCAACTTCCGACCCTCACGTGCTGCCTCTTGTGCTATTGCTGTTGTAGCCTTTTTCTGTTCTGCTGTTGTCTACGCAGTGTCTCGCGCCTCCTGTGCTTTTACTGCTGCCACTTATTTTCTTCTCTTTTTCTGGCCAAGTGCACCACATGCAATTTTTCCTCCTTTTTTTGTGCAGTAGGCTTTTCCAATGCAGAGATGTCTGGGGCACGTCATTCTGGTGACCATATCTCCAGTACATCAAAAATCACATCATCTGTGGCTATGAAGGGTAGCTCACTCCATTTCTTGGCCAAGTCCTTGCACGCCCTGGGGTATATGTGATGAAAGTCCACTTTAAATTCTGCAAAACTTTGCAGCCTATTATAGACAGTGGGTAATAACCACGGGTTGTGGTTAATCCCCATTCTAATATTCATCTCCATGAACACCCAGAATATCTTACTATCGTGGATCTGGTTCATGTCCTTAGTGTCCCACGGCAAAGTGTACTTTACAGCTTCCGTGAGATCTCTTGCAATCATGGGGAACTAGCTGTCCTCCTGAAATTCCCCTACCACTAGCACTATGGACAACGCCACCCATATAGGGTTCTAACTAGTCATTCATCACTTTTCCTGGAACAAATCCACCTTTTGCTTTTATAGTCGGCGTCATGCACTTCTACATCGCGCCACCGTGGGTGATCCCTTTAGTAGTATACTGTCCAATCCAAGACATCAAGCTAATCAAATATCGGCAGTAGTCCCCAAATTTATCACCATAGCCATGCGCACCCTATTTTATCTCCCTGGTTTTCTTATCGCGAAGATCCTTCTTTATTTCTTCCTTAAGATTCTTAATTTCGGCTTCTATCAGAGAACTTTTCTCCCTTAAACGCACTCTTTCTTTCATGAGTTCTTGGAGCCTAAGATCACCATGTTGGATTTCTTCTTTAGGCCTTAAGCATTCTGCTTCATTCAATTGTGTGATCCCTTCTTCCAAAGCTTTGTGAACCGTCATATCTATTGGTGCTGCTAAGTGCAGACTACCCATATTATACTATATGGGGATTATAGCATTTGCTCCCTATTCCAGCCTCAGAGGCTTATGTTCTATTAGTTTCTTTCATGTTGTCCTATAAGTCCATAGAACCACTTGTACGTACAGGTCCCAATCAGTCCGCTGTGCATCATATACCTTGTTCAGCGCTCCGCACATTATGTTAAAGGCTTTTGCGTGGATAACCTTCCACACACCCATTCTTTCCATACTCCATTGTTCCAATCAGAGGGACCATTCCCACAATTGCCTCACCGGCACATGCTTATTGACTGTGTCTCCTAACGCGAAGTCCGTGTGTATCCACCCAAGTTTTTTAAGATATGCCTATATCCATGTGGACATGTGTGCACGTGGACCGTTGCATCCTGCAATCTTGTCAATTAATCGCATCTAAGGCTTCCCAAACTGCATGCACATCATTCTCCTACATTCACGCCAGTCCTCAAACCTTCCTTGGTGTGTGCCCCACCACCTCGCAGGCGTAGCACATAGTACCTATTTCAAAGCCTCAAAATGTTGCTGCTCCAGTACTTCTCTTTCGAATCGATTCAGGAAAGCATCTACCTCACTTAACCCATCATACGTAGGCATATCGCTTACTTTCGTTGATACGTAACACATGATCTTGTCATCATGTTACATTTTAGCGTGGTTACCTTGTGTAACTAGTTTTGCCATCGGTCTATCTCCTCGTCAAAATCCGATGTACAGGAGCTTTCACGCTCTCATGAGATCTGTCCATCCACGGTGGGATTTACCCAGTCTTTCTCTTGTGTGGTTATCTTTTATATGTAGTCCAAGTCATCATCGCTTTCATAGTCATGCACTGGCTCAGGGTAGCATGATCCTTTTGCAGGGTCCAAAGGTAACTACATGCATAGAATTTTTCTCAAAAAAAATCTTCTGCTTCTGATTTATCAGTCCATTCATCTCAATGGCCCAATCTATTCCTAATAGCGTAGGGTAGGGATTGTTGTCATCAACAATCTCTATCACTTCAAAATCTACTAGTGCACTTGCTCCTTTAATATCCATGATGATTCCTTGCAATGTTCCCATAGGTAGTATCTATTGTTGGTTCACCATTCACAGTTGGATAGGAGACAATTGTAGCGTAGGCCTTCCCATGCGCTCCCATGTCTACTTCGACAGAACATTCGCGTCTGACCCTAAATCTAGAATCACTTGATCCATCTCGTATTCTCCAATCTGCACGATCAATCTCATTTCTATTCCCATCCTCCTCACAAGCTTTCCAATCTTTTGGACTACATGTGGTTCTCCTGGCACGGTCACAACACATTGATTAGTGAGTTCCTACAATCCCTTTAGAACCTTTTTGTCATGCAACAACTTCATGCATGTTTCCAGGAACATCATGAGTACCGATGGGTCCATTTCCTACTTCGGTCTGTCTTTTCTTCCTAAAGTAGAGGCATGAATGAAGCTCTTCCTGGCTTCCATGAAGGTTTTCTTAGCACACTCCAAATAAAACTCTGTTTCTTTCATCGGAGCCTTGCAAACCTAAGTACTATCTTCATGCTGCTTTCCTTTATCATCACCTATCGTCATCCCACTTCAGAGCAAAATGTTTACGTTAAGGTCTTCCGTGCGTGACTTAGACCTCATCATTTGTAGGTTATGAGTCAAGGGAGGTTGGAGGACTCCTTTGTCGCACAATCTAGCTATCAGTGTGGGACAATCCTCCATCTCATGATAAAACAAGTTAAAATACAGACATGATGGATGTCTTGGATTCATACAATCATGGGCATAATGTCCTGGCCCTCCACAAGTGTAACATATTAGCTATCCACGATCTCTTCAAAGTCCTCCTCCACCTCAGCCTTGTTCGCGCCCCTCAAAATTTGGTTTGCGCCACTCCTACATTCTGGTCAAGGGGCCACGTTTCAACCTGAACTCTATAGCTAGGAGTCTTATCCATCATTAGTTCATAACTTCTATAGGTGCCTCATCATGTCCCACTGATCTACAGATATTACAGAACAACTGTTGTGAATTCTGCATGTACTTCTACAACAAATGGCAGTTGTCCGTAGCGTGCTTTCCTCCTATTTGACAAATCACACACCACAACCTAGGCATCGCTCTAGGTCTTTCTTGGGCCTCTGGTCTTAACGACATTAGTCCTCCTCCTATGAGTAATTCGTAAACACTGGGCAGTGGTCCTTTTCATGACCTTGACCCTTACATTTAACACACCATACCTCATCGTGCACTTTTGGGCGAGTTGTCCTATCTTGTTTCAGAATTAGCATCTCAAGGCATAAGTTTTTCAACTGTGCGTGGAGCTGCTGAACTCCTAGGTTAGGATCCTATATCGAGGTTCCATGCTGACTCATTGCAATCTCCAAGGCCTCAGCCTAAGTTGTTAGCCTCTATAGTGATAGCGCGTTCCTTAAGTGTGGCGTTAGTGATGCTACAAACCATTCACGGTGTTGTCCATCCATCAAAGTCATGCTAGCTTCACGAATCATGCACTTTAGTTTCTGATCCAACTCCTAAGGAGTCTCACCTGGTAGCATTGTGATCTCCTTGAATCTAATGGTCGACTGTGCCTCTGACTTCAACTTGCTAAATTCTCTATTCAACGCAGTTTGGATGTCTGCGATCCCCGCATTTAGATTGTCATTAGAATGCTTAATATACCAGTTCAACACATTGACCAATGTCACTTTCTTTATATTGTCATCCATAACTCCTTTCGCTTCCCGTACAGCTTTTATCACGAACAAAAACTGGTATGGATCTTCATTTCCTACTCCCTTGAACACCAACAACTTTATTGCTTTTGACATATTGACTCGCAGTGGTGGCGGAGGTGGTATGGTTGAAGATGGGGGTGAATATGGTGAAACTGGCAGTGGTGTGGGTGGGGGTGGTATGCATGGAATCCTTTGCCTTATCAAATTGATTGCACTTTTTGGTGAGACCTTCGTGTGCTCTTCCTTGTCCCCTCGCGGAGGTGAAATCAAGGGGCTAGTTTCTAGTTTTGCACTACCTTCGTTTCTGTAAATTATCCCACTTTGCGTATCCCCAAACATTAATGTATTTGCATAATCAATTTTTCACACAGTAGCATTTTAATCCAAGTGTTCAAATATTTAACGTATTTACCTCATGGTGCTTTGAGGAAGATTCACTCTGCCTTGCTATAGCTGACTGAAGTATTTACCTCGAACTCAGTAATGAATCCTCCTATAATTTGATCAAGTTAGTGATGAAGAGTGTGCGCGATCTTATTCTCTGATGCTTCCAATTTGCACACCAATTCTGGAGTCCACACAATTGGATTATCAAGTTTCCACCTTCCTTGGCTATCTCTTAGTTTCGTGATCCACTTGTACAACTCAGTAAGGAAAGATGCGAAGAAAATTTCATGGATTTCCATGTACAGGTAATAGTCTAACCACTTTTCCTTTGATAGTCATAGATTCTTATTCTCCTACACCACGAACTCATGAATCTTCCTATCCAACCAATCTTCAATTTCTTTCTTAGTTGGATCCCAGTGATATGACATCAAACATCTCTATGCAGATCCCGGTCCCAGAAATGGAACCATTTGTTGGCTTGTTGGGGCCTGACCCAGGTTCAGAGTTAATTAACCAAACGAATCCCTGTACTACTATCCCTTTCGGCAACAGTCCGCGAAGCACGGATTGACGTCTCGCCCGAAGTAGTGTAGGGGTGCTGGAACCAGGTTTCTGCACCCTTGAGATGTATGCGGGGTTGATTTGGTCCAACTATGAATCCCTTCACGCAGGTTACTTCGTGCACTTTCTTGACCAGCGAGGCCTTCACACCCTGTTATATTCGCCTTCACACAACCCCAACTAGTGGTTGTGGGGCTTTTTTGCTACTAGAGCAACACTCTGGACTATTTCCCCAAGTCACACGTGAGATCTTACTTATCTTCTTATAACAGTAAGTTATTTTCACATAAACAGATGCCTTATATTATATTATTTATTTAGCACATTCATATGAGTTTGCATAGAAAATAAACAGTAAACTTGTAATTCAAACCCAATATACTTCAATGCATAAAGGAGGAAAATATACAAAAAAATATGGTGAAACTTCTCTTTATTAATGCTTCCAATGATTACAGACTCGACCTACCCTGCGCACTCAGCTGCAGGAGTCCGTGCACTCAGCTGTGGACTACTAGGCCTCTGCCCACTCAGCTGCAGAGCCTTATCCTACTCTACGACCCAAAGACACAACTTTACACTTCGACTCAATACTTCATCAATTTGTTAGATCATCTTCATGCTTCGATTTCTAGCTAGTTTCTACACTTAGAGCCTTGCTCTATTTATACAATCCCATGGTCCATACACCATGGGTAGATATTTAAAACCATCATTACATTACAAAAACAAAGGTGGACAACCCTATGACTCTCTTACAACTTCACAGTCCACGCCCATAATTCACGAAGTCTTTACAATGGAATTAGTCAAAACTTGGGCTTTAAGCCCCAAAACATGCCTAGGGGGGATTCCATGCCTAACATGTGGATTTCTGCCAATGTTGCGTTGGGGTTATCAGTGTATTACTTGATGTACCATGTCAATGCTCAGTCCTATAAAGTCGTGACCAGCTTCACTTTCTTGATGTTATCATCCATAATATACTATGTCATGCATACATCTCCTACAAAAAACTAGAATTGTTCAGGATCTTCACTCCCTACCCCTTTAAAAATCAACATCTTCATCGTGTTCACCAACTTGAATTTTGGAAGTGGAGGTAGAGGTGTAGTTGAAGGTGTAGGCATATGACGTGGAAGTGGAGGTGGAGGTGGAGTGGAAGGATGAGGTATCCTCGGGATACCCTACTTAATTAACTGAACTACACTTCGTGGTGTAGTCAGCACTGGTACTTTTTTTTCACTTGAAGGGGATTCAATGAGCAGATTGTCCTCTGAGCTCGATCCTTCATTTCTTCTAAAGAATCTCCCAGTTCGTGTAGCCCCAAACATCAAGGTAACTGCATAACCCTCTTTTCACATAACAACATTTTAATCCAAGTCTTTAATGATTTCAAATACTTACCTCACGGTCCCTTAAAGAGCCTATGTTCTTCTTCACTATAGCTGACATTTCTATTGATTGTGAACTCAGTCACAAAACTTCCAAGTGTGCAATCAATCCAATGATCCATGGCCCACACGATATTTCTTCCTGATTCTTCCAGATGCCACACCAGTTCTAGAGTCCACACTATAGGGTTATCAAGCCTCCATGTCCCTTAACTATCTACTAATTTAGAAAACCATTTGTGTAGTTCGTCAGGGAACTAACAAAAGAATTTTTCAGTCTCGTCTATGTATAAATATCTTTGCAACCATTTCTCCTTGGATAATTTAGGGCTCCTGTTCTCTTCAGCCACAAACGCTTGCATTTTTTGATCAATCCAGTTCTCAATATCTTTCTTTGTAGGAAACCATTTATCGCACATCTCTTAGATAGATCCCAACCCTGAAAATGGAACCATTTTTTGGCTTAAGGGGGCCTGACCTAGGTTCAGAGTTGTTCGTGTCAACCAACAAAAACCTAAATTCTGGCCCTTTCAGCAACAACTTACATAGTGTAGGCTGGAGTCTCACTCAAAGCAGTATTGGGGGATGCTAGAACTGGTTTTTTGCATTGAGAGACCATGTGATGTGTATTCTAAAGCCCTGGTAGCTCAGATCTACTTTCGCACAAATATGTGTCTTCCTATGGTCCACTACTGCAACTCTATCAAATGGCTCCCAAACCTTCACGAAGGTCTACAATCAACCTTTTCAGACCTAAAAGAAGTAGACTCACAATTTTCTCTTAGTAAATAATAATAACCCCAGATCTACCTTCACGCATATTTACTTGATTCGAATAGTTATCATAATGTATTTAGTTACTACCTTCACAGAAATAGTTCATTACTCATTTCATGCATGGATATGAGAGATGTGATAGATTCACGCAGAGAATACTCTTTACTTTATATAAAATAGACCATTAAGAAACATTGTGTAAACTTAAACAAAATTAAGAACAAGGCATAGATGCAAGAGATTTAGTCCAAAATAGACTTTATTAGATTCAACATTCAATTTACGGACTCTTCTTCCCTGCGTACCCAGCTGCAAGGGCGAGCACACATAGCTCATGACTTTCCAAGGTCTCTGCTCACTTAGCTACATGAGCCTTCCCCTTTCTCCTAAGTATAGGAAAACAGAGTTTCTTGCCTTGGCACTTTCCCTTCCACTTATTCTTCACCAAAATTTTTCCTCTCTATACTCAATGTGACTCAAATATTTATAGCTTTTCTATTACAATACCATGGCCTGTGGCCTATGGATGACTCTCAAAACCATCCTATCACTTACCCATACAAGGGGCCAAATCCCCTTTGACTCCTACTTAGCTGCATGCTCCACTTTCACATTTCACGGAGACTATACATTCATTACAAAATTCTACTCAAACATTGATTAAACTAACCCAAAATTGACCATAGGTACCCTATCCCAACATTAGTTCTATCTTTTTCCATGCATCCTTCGTAACATGAGTAGACTGATGAACCAAATATCCTAAAGTGTGCCACATCTAGTTTCTTACCTAAAAAAACTTTTTCTAGTGTACTCGTTCAAAGAATTCGATAATGTCTTCTATTCTCCAAATAAACAACTATGCTGCATGCTTCATCCCACAAGTGCAAAAATAGGCCCTCATCAACATCACTCATGCAACTCCCATGATACTTATGTTCTTCCTTTTGGCCACCCCTTTCTTCTATGGGTTACGAGGTCATATTAATTCCCATCGAATTCCTTTTGATGTACAAAAGTTCTTGAATTCATTTGGCACATATTCTCCATCATTATTTGTTTTGAGAGCTTTATTTTTCCTTCAAATATCTTTCTTGACAAGTTCTTTAAATTACAAATTTCAATGAACGTCTTATCTTTCTTCTGCATGAAGAAAATATAGCACTTACGAGAAACATGATCAACAAATATTACATAATTATTGTGCTTGGCCATGGATGTTGTCAAGAACAATCCAAACACATCTGAGTGAACTCCATCAAGGATTTCTTTCTCTCAACTATATTTATCATGAAAGGAAGCTTTGGTGTAATTCCGAAATGTACACCCTTTGCATGTGTCCCTTATCTTATGTAAGTGACCCAATCTTTTATGGAACAACTCACCGATGTCTCAACTCTACACCTTCTCTACTTTTGTGCTCAAAGTAGCACAATCTTCTACATCCAATTTGTAGAGGTTCTTCACCCAAAACCTGATCCACTTCACCTATCCTAAGGCTATGTGACAAAGGAATTCATTTCCCTTGCTAAATATCACATCATAGCCATGATCATCCAACATGGGAACTCAAACCAAATTCTTCTTGAAACCTAGAATATACATGACATATTTTAATGTGAGAGGAGAACCATAATACCTCTAAAAGATAACAGTATCATTGTCTGTCACACTATTCCTCCCATATTCTCCCATCTCAATGTGCATATAGAGGTCCTTCTCCTCCAGGCCACTCAAGAAAACTTTGTTTCTGGCCATATGGAATGAGGCTCCACTATCTAGGTACTACACACTACCCATCACCGATGTCACCATTCAAGTGATGAGGGTGAAATCTAGTTAAAACTTTGAATCAAGAGCTTCACCTGCCGCTCCTCCTAAGGTATTTTTACTGACATTCTTGTGCGGACACTTTGTAGAATAGTGTCACATCTCATGACAACGAAAACATTTAATCATTGATATGTCCTTCTTCTTGCTTCCCTAACTGGAATCTGATTTGGAGTGGGATGACTTCCACTTCCCTTTCTTCACATTTCCATCTAAGGAATGGTTATCCTCACAATCATTCTTGGTTGAGGATCCATATCTAGTGTTCCGTCACATCTCTTCTTGTAACAATTCAGACCACAATTGCTCCCACTTTGGTAGCTTATCCATCCCATTAACTAAGCCCTGGTTGCTATGAAAGCTCTTGGGAAGGCTTAGAAGTGCTAGGCTCACCAGATCATCTTTAGTAACTATAAAACCAACACTTCCAAGCTCATTCCTACATTGGATGAATTTGGTCAAGTACTTCGGTATTGTGTTTCCATTCTCCATCTTGATTTTCTTAGCTTGTCCATCAGTGCCAAATTCCTATGGTCAGTGTTGTTTTGAAAAAGGTCTATCAAGGCCTTCCACAATGAAAATGGATTTTCCTTACCATGGAGGTTTGAGACAATATGATCTTGAACTCCTTCCAGGATAATCCTTCTCACCTTTGCCACACATTTTCTCCACTCTGCCAGATCCTGAGAATCAGCCGGCTTAGGAATATCTTTTCTATGAATTCCTTAAGCCTGTTTTCTTCCAACATTGTCTCAATCCTGTCGTTCCAAGAAATATAGTTCAAACTACCCTCAAGGCCATATTAAATTCTCAATCCATAGAATGACATCCTGATAGCTCTGAAGTATGATACTACAAATTCAATTTCTCCTGCAAAAGACAAACTCATATTCTCCTCTTCTGTAGTGATTTATGCTCTGATACCATGTAGAAATTGCTTGTATATTCAAAATGCAAATTGTAATATGATAAAAGACCCGAGAACCTTTCAGTGGTTAAACTAGTTCATGAATGAAATCAAGGAAACCGAATTGACCTTTGACCATAATGGTGCAAGGCTCTGGGCTGGATGGCAGGAGCAACCTTCAATTTGTTTATGGGCCCAAACAATAGATTTAATGAGTTCTTGCCAATACCCACGGCCGCTGAATTCTAAAACTAGAATGGATAGAATCCTTTCTTCTCTCTCTCGGAAATAGAAGAGAGAGAAGAAAAGGAATTCCGGAATTTGGATTCAAATGTGGAAGGAAAGAAGTGACGGAATATCCGTCAATCTACTCTACTCATCAAAGGAAACAATAAATGATCGATGAAATAACAAATCATAAAAGAGAAACAATTCAATCACACATAACACAATTATTTTCAGGGAAATGCATAGATAAAAACCCTTGTTATCTGTATATTGCATTAGTCAGAAAATATGAGAAGATTACAATTCTTTTCTCAAGCCCAAGAAACATTTTCACTATCTCTATCTATCTCACTACTTCCCAAACAATCTCATTCCAATAATTAACCAATTATGTTTCCCTCCAAGCTCTGGTTTCCTTACGCAATTTCCTTGGGAATTAGCCCATATTTAATTGGGAAAATCCACAATTATGAATTGTGCAATAATCATATGGCTTCATTTGATTGCATGCACCACCTATAAAATTTGGATGATTATACAACTAATATTACACTATTCCTAAACTCCAATATCCATTGGGTCTTTCTCTTATATGACATGCATGAGTTAAGTATGAGTGAATCTTCAGTTTACTAGTTGATCACTACAAGTTACACCCCACTACTGCAGGTTACACCCCACTAATGGATCTCCCACTAATTCCTCCATCATTTGGAACTAGTTTAACTAAATTTAACTCAATTAAACTAAATTAAATAATTACAACTCAAAATAAACTCAACCAGGGCTCCTATAAAGTAGGAGACACCCAACATGACTCAAGTTAGACCCTCAACTCAAATTAACTGAGCTATGTAAGTCAAATTAACTTATTTAACTATTACAAGTTGTCATGAGATGTGGAATTACAATTTAATTCGTAATTTCATTCAAGGACAATAAAATTAGGATTTTCTTGTTGCATTTTCAACAACAAGAAAACATGCGAATTTCTCGGTGAGGTGAATGAAGTTGACTGAAAAAAGGCCTACAACAACTTGGAGATATCAGAGTGCACAACAAAATCATAAAGAGGACTACAAATAACCACCAAAATATGGTTGATTTAATGGGTATATATATCCAATGAGTTGCTGGATAAGCAGTTGTGTATCTGAGTCGTAATTGTAATCGATCTATAAATATAAAGATCCAAATTAGTTATCATTGGGTTAAGCATGTTTCCTTCTATTTGGGAATAAAAAACCAAGGGATGTGTTCCTGTAAGGGGGTGGGGACTGTGACATCCCCTGCAACTTAATTATGCTTGTAAAAATTTAAAATAATTCCTTGTAATTATGTAAATATAAAATTAAAATGGTTGAGAGAGGGACACATATTCCAATTTTCTTGAGGATGGAGATTTCTTGAGGGAATTATTATTTTTAAATATCAGCCATGGTTAGCTAAGTGTTTTTAAATGGGATGACTAGAAAATAAATTAAACTAAAAGAAGAGGAAAAGCCTAGGTTTCCTTTAAACTCCAACCATCCATATATATATATATATATATATATATATATATATATATATATATATATATATATATATAGATAGATAGATAGATAGATAGATAGATATATGAGTGGATGGGCTATGTTGTCGAGTGGTTGATTTGATGATAATTAGGGGTGGGGACTGTGACATCCCATGCAACTTAATTCCCCTTGTAAACATTTAAAATAATTCCTTCTAATTATGTAAATATAAAATTAAAATGGCTGAGAGAGGGACACATATTCCAATTTGCTAGAGGAGGGAGATTTCTTAAGGGAATTGATTTTTTAAATATTAGTCATGGTTAGCTAATTTTTTTTTTAAATGGGATGACTAGAAAATAAATTAAACTAAAAGAAGAGGAAAAGCCTAGGTTTCCTTTAAACTCCAACCATAAAAAACAAAAGAAAAAAAGTGAGTGGATGGGCTATGTTGTGGAATGGATGATTTGAAGACAATTAGTCTATTTGGATAATTCCTGATCCACATGCAATATAGGGGAGAGGAATTTTTAAAGATAATAGGAGAAAAAGAAGTGAGAGTGTTGAGATGAAAAGGAGGAGAAAAGGGATCTTTGTTTAGGAATCGAACTATGGGAAAAGAGCACCTTCTGAGGAATCCTCTGAGAGAGGATTTATGGGTAAAATATTACAGAGGGAGAAGGATTTATTGAGGATTGAAGAAATCACCAGAAGCTTGGGATTGAAGAACCTATGGTATTGGGAAGAATCACTCAGGTGCATGTGAGGCTAGTGAACCACCAAGACCTTCCATGGGGACTAAATATTTGGTGTTTATCTTAGTGATGAACCACCTGGAATGGTGACTTATTCCTCCAATCACTAGTTTATCCACTAATAAAATTTCCTTTAGTGTGGACTCTTTTCTCCTAAAAGTGGGTTGAGAATTCTCTGTTGCATGGCATCCTGACATGGATGTTAGTTCTATATGTAAAGTCTGGAAACCTGAGTGGAATGTGGTGTAGCTGGTGGAAGAAGGTTGTGTGACCCATGTCATACAATTTTAGCTAAAGAAATTATTTGATTTCTCTCCCGAAACGAATCCAATTTAAGCACTCGAATATGGATTAGGGGTGACAACTATAAGTAAATTTGTTTGTATCTTATCTTTTTTTGGGTGGAGAATTAGAGTTCCACTCTCAATTTCTAGAACTTTTATAAGATAAGTATAATATTATGTTCATGCTTGTTATTAATATATTGTATCTATTATTGGCATCAAGATAATGTGATTCTAATGTTGAGGAGTGTTGGTTCTTGCATACATCAGTTACATAAATGTTTGTGTAAAGATCTCATGAATTGGTTGAACTCTGTAGACATTCTAAGCTTGAAATAGTTGAAGGTCATAGAGTCTAAATCCCACTCCCAATTGGAAAACTTATGATAAGTGATAATCTAGCTATTGTAATTAAATGTTAAAAATGTGTTCATTGTGTTGGATATAGGATTGTAATGATGTTAATTTATTGCTCAAATGTGTGGTTTATATGATGCAGGAGCATCAAGACCATTTTTTTCATTGTAAATATGTGATTAAAGGGGGTGTGACAATTCTTAATATTTTATTAATTAATTTGTTATTTTCAATAAAATAGGAGAAAGTGAGGATTTTGTAAATATTCTTTTAAGGAATATGAGAGAAAATAGAGTTAGAATTAATGAGGGAGCCTAAGTTGGAATTAGTTTCTAAGTCTTAGGGATGAGAATCTATCTTTTAGGGATGTTGAGAGATTTAGGGATTTGTTGAGATACTAAGGGGATTGAGAATTTAATTAGTTCAGTATGTAAATAGGAATGGGTTTTTGAGAAAAAAATAGAGAGATAGAATAGGAGTGAGGAGTGAGTGTGAGGAGGAGAAAGGTTCTCCTTGGGAGCCTTCGGCAGTTTGTAAAAGGGCCATAGATTGTATATTTGGCCATAATGTAAATTTTTGTATAAATGTTTGTTTATGTGAATATGACCAGGTTGAAATTGCATATGTGCTGATGGATCGTATTTGTTAAATGCGCAACTGATGATTTTGAATTTCCGTCTCTGTTTGTAAATGATTTTATATGGCGCACATATATACAGTTATATAATGTTATAGTGGATGAGCGTAAGGGGAAGTATATGCCATGGTGCGTGCATCAATAAATTGCCGGTGAATGGGTAAAGATCTGCGTCTTATAACTATCGGCTGTCCCATGTGAATTGTCGCTGTCCCATATTCATTTATCGAAATATGTTCTGTAATCAATATTTGATGGTCGTCGTATGTATGTAAATGTGAGTTGCTGTTAATACTAACAGTGTAATGTTATAATTCAGCCGATGTATATGCATTATAACGGTAAAATGCTTGAATGTCGGTCGTATGTGTTAATCTGGTTATGGCGTTTTCCTGTGCGCACTTAGCGTATGTGCTAACCCTTGATGCGTGACATCATTAGTGTTATTATATCTGAATCGGTTGTTATGCAAGGGATTTGTTTGCAGATGTACTGAGAGCGAACCTGTTCTTATTAACCCTTGTGCCCCATCTTTGTTATGAGTGGAGTTGTCCGATGTGTGCACGTACGCGTGGATTGTGGAATGACTGGAGGTGTAAACAGTGATCACACGTTGTATTTTTAATGATAACTGCAGTTCGATTTTAATTGATGACAGGTTTAAAGCATTGCGCTTTATCCAAGGTATTGCGGAGGTGGATCGTTGAACCATGTGTGCGAAAGCTGCATAAATTGTATCCAATTGGATTGATCGGTCGTCGAGTTGAAAATTGCGTTGACAGAAATATAAGAACAGCCGTTGTATGCTCAGATTGCGGATACTTGCAGTTCGATGGGAGCTATATGGAACCAGAGCTGAGTTCCGAAGATTGGGAGCAAATCAATAGAATTTACAGTCTATATATATTGGCTAAGCAGTTATACGAAGGCAGAACAATCGTTCATCAAGTCCCCACATCAGGTGTTGGACAAAGGCAGAAGCCGTCCACGCCACAGCATACAATTGCCAAGGTTTGTCGAACAATTGAAATGATATACATTCATTGACCGGTGGTGTCGGGACAGAGATATATATACTGCATGTAGTCGCATTTCCACACTGTATACAGTAATATATATATTTTCATTCTGTTGTGTGACCGAGACTGTCTCGCTGTCCGTTGTGATGGAGACCAATTGAAGGATTTAACCAGAGGTGTTATTAGATCAGGTATAACGGATGTTATGCCGGTGTTAAATTACAACTGTCACTATTAATGATATATACATATATGCCTGCGGGTTCGTATGAGGTTGGGAATTATTGAATGTAGCGAATACAATTCGGATACCTGTGGCTGTTTATTTAAATTGACTGTAAGTCCATTTTAATGAAGAGCGTTGTGAGTAAATTCAAGCATGGTTGTTTTTTTTGTCATGAGATCACAATGATAGAAATAAGCTTTCAAATTTTCAAAGTATACACCTAGAGGGTGTTAAGGTGCATGGTTTGTGTGCACAGTTGGAGAAGATCCTGGTAGGAGCGGCCTGGAGAGGCTGGGCTGCATCAATTTTTGGTATCAGAGCTTAGCTCTGTGGAATGTTCATTTTAAAGGTTCTGTTGAATTGAAAATGTTTATTTTCTGAATGAGGACGAGAAGTTTTTTATTGAAAACTGAAATTTATTTTTGACTGTATGATGAATGATGAAAGGAAGATTAGAGTTTTAAATTTGATATGCAAACTACACAAGTGAACAGGATTGCAGGGAGGAAAAGATCATGCAAGATCTTAAGAGGTGAGATGGTTTTTCTGATTTGAAATTTGTGATGAGAGTTTATGGTTGCAGAAAAGACTATGGCATTGAACCTGACATTCAGCTAAAGGCTGGATAAGGAGGACAATTGCAGTGTCCTGAAGAAGAAGGTGAGTTGAAGAGATAGCTTGAAGAGAGCAGAGAGAGTGCTCGAAAGTTTCCAGAGGCAGTGAACCAGTACTTACCAAAAGACTGAGGAGAGCTTGGTGAGGTAAGTGGCGGCAAGACAGGAGAGCTTGTGCAGAGGCTAGTGCAACTCATGGCAAGTGAGAAGTGATCATGGAGGATCAAAGAAGAGGTTCAGAGGAATGCCACAACGATGAGATGACCGCAAAAGACAGAGAAAGAGAGATTGCAGTAATGAAAGTGCAATTGCTGGTACTAGAGGAATGGCTGCAAGAGCAGGAAAACCAGAGTAGAGGATGGATCTTTCCACTAAAGGGGAAGAAAGTGAAGTAGCAAAAGCTACAACAAAAAAGAGAGCGACAGATAAACATGCAGTTAACAGAAGAGCTGAGAAAGCTTGAGCAGATGATGGATGTACAATTGAGACGTGAAGAACTCAGAGCAGCTGAGTTGGAAGAGGAGGTTTCTATTGATGAAACAGAGGAGGAAATCATTGACGATTTCTTGAATTATTGGGAAGATCCAGATCAGCTGGATAATGTGAATTCTTGTGTTTTTATAGCTGATAGTTGTGATGTGATTACAGGTTTTGTTGAAGAGGAAGTTCATGTGAATGAAGAAGATGATCAGCTAGAAGAGCTGGTATATGAACCAATGGTTAAGGTTGTTGAAACTTGTAGTTTTCAAACTAACAAGTTGTGTATGCATGCAGGGATTGTAAGTGATGGTGATGTTATGCTTCAGCAATGTCACAGAGAAATTGCATTGCTATAATATTTGTTGAAGAATTCGGAGTATGACAGAGAGATGGCGGAAGAAAGAGTTCAGTACAGTGAACAAGTGCAGAAAGATATCATGGAAGTAGATGATGTGGGAGAAAGACTGGTCGACAGTCTTGAGAATTCTTCAGAGGATTCTTTGGGCAAAGAGAATCAACATACTGATGTGTTGATAGTGGAGGAGACTTCAGAACAACATACTGAAGTGCTGGCAAAGGAGGATAAGGCACTGATGCCTTCTGATTTTTATTCTAACAAATGTTTTGTGAATGCAGGTATTGTTGCAGAACATTTGACTCAATTGAGAAGTCAAATGAAGGAAGAAGAAGTTTTCTGTTCTAGAAAACAAGAGGGCATCGATGATTGGGTGGCAGTGAAGAATGAACAAGTCAGAACATAAACAAGTATAGAAGCAAGAAGTCAGCAAGTGACAATACAGATAGAGAGAGAGAGAACTGAGCAAGCCGTCTTAGCTCAGCAGACAGCAAGAAATCAACAGCCGAGAGATTTATTAGACCAAGAGGTTGAAAGTATTAGAAGATTGATGACGAAAGAATCCCGGAAAAGACCAGTAGTAGCAAGACAAAGGAGAAGCAGCAAAAGAAAGACAATAGAAAATTGTGAAAGCCTAGTGGGAAAACCTGAAAGAGAAGCAATAGCAAGTGGAAAGTTACAACACAAGATATGGGATCCAGGCATACACAGATCCGAACACATGATCAGGCGATCATGTTTAGTTTAACATTGGGAGTCTGATGCAGGAGCATCAAGACCATTTTTTTCATTGTAAATATGTGATTAAAGGGGGTGTGACAATTCTTAATATTTTATTAATTAATTTGTTATTTTAATAAAATAGGAGAAAGTGAGGATTTTGTAAATATTCTTTTAAGGAATATGAGAGAAAATAGAGTTAGAATTAATGAGGGAGCCTAAGTTGGAATTAGTTTCTAAGTCTTAGGGATGAGAATCTATCTTTTAGGGATGTTGAGAGATTTAGGGATTTGTTGAGATACTAAGGGGATTGAGCATTTAATTAGTTCAGTATGTAAATAGGAATGGATTTTTGAGAAAAAAATAGAGAGATAGAATAGGAGTGAGGAGTGAGTGTGAGGAGGAGAAAGGTTCTCCTTGGGAGCCTTTGGCAGTTTGTAAAAGGGCCATAGATTGTATATCTAGCCATAATGTAAAGTTCTGTATAAATGTTTGTTTATGTGAATATGACCAGGTTGAAATTGCATATGTGCTAATGGATCGTATTTGTTAAATGCGCAGCTGATGATTCTTGAATTTCCGTCTCTGTTTGTAAATGATTTTATATGGCGCGCATATGTACAGTTATATAATGCTATAATGGATGAGCGTAAGGGGAAGTATATGCCATGGTGCGTGCATCGATAAATTGCAGGTGAATGGGTAAAGATTTGCGTGTTATAACTATCGGTTGTCCCATGTGAATTGTCGCTGTCCCATATTCATTTATTGAAATATGTTCTGTAATCAATATTTGATGGCCGTCGTATGTATGTAAATGTGGGTTGCTGTTAATACTAACAGTGTAATGTTATAATGCAGCCGATGTATATGCGTTATAACGGTAAAATGCTTGAATATCGGTCGTATGTGTTAATCTGGTTATGGCATTTTCCTGTGCGCACTTAGCGTATGTGCTAACTCTTGATGCGTGACATCATTAGTGTTATTATATTTGAATCGGTTGTTATGCAAGGGATTTGTTTGCAGATGTACTGAGAACGTACCTGTTCTTATTAACCCTTGCGCCCCATCTTTGTTATGAGTGGAGCTTTCCGATGTGTGCACGTACGCGTGGATTATGGAATGACTAGAGGTGTAAACAACGATCACACACTATATTTTTAATGATAACTGCAGTTCGATTTTAATTGATGACAGGTTTAAAGCGTTGTGCTTTATCCAAGGTATTGAGGAGGTGGATCGTTGAACCATGTGTGCGAAGGCTGCATAAATTGTATCCAATTGGATTGATCGGTCGCCGAGTTGAAAATTGCGTTGATAGAAATATAAGAATAGCCGTTGTATGCTCAGATTGCAGATACTTGCAGTTCGATGGGAGCTATATGGAACCAGAGCTGAGTTTCGGAGATTGGGAGCAAATCAATAGAATTTATAGTCTATATGTATTGCCTGAGCAGTTATACGAAGGCAGAACAATCGTTCATCAAGTCCCCGCATCAGGTGTTGGACAAAGGCAGAAGCCGTCCACGCCACAGCATACAATTGCCAAGGTTTGTCGAACAATTGAAATGATATACATTCATTGACCGGTGGTGTCGGGACAGAGATATATATACTGCATGTAGTCGCATTTCCACACTGTATACAGTAATATATATATTTTCATTCTGTTGTGTGACCGAGACTGTCTCGCTGTCCGTTGTGATGGAGACCAATTGAAGGATTTAACCAGAGGTGTTATTAGATCAGGTATAACGGATGTTATGCCGGTGTTAAATTACAACTGTCACTATTAATGATATATACATATATGCCTGCGGGTTCGTATGAGGTTGGGAATTATTGAATGTAGCGAATACAATTCGGATACCTGTGGCTGTTTATTTAAATTGACTGTAAGTCCATTTTAATGAAGAGCGCTGTGAGTAAATTCAAGCATGGTTGTTTTTTTTGTCATGAGATCACAATGATAGAAATAAGCTTTCAAATTTTCAAAGTATACACCTAGAGGGTGTTAAGGTGCATGGTTTGTGTGCACGGTTGGAGAAGATCCTGGTAGGAGCGGCCTGGAGAGGCTGGGCCGCATCAATTTGACACGACCATCATGCTTGTATTGTATGCTATTTGATCATGAGATGGAGGATTGTGCCATGTTGATAGCAAGGTTGCGTGATAAAGGAGCACTCCAGCCTCCCCCGAGTCAGAACCTGCAAATGATGGGGTCTGAGCCATGCGAGGAAGACCCTAATCTAAATATCATGCTCCGGAGTGGAATTACGATAAGAGATGACAAAGGCAAGCAACCAGAAGAAAATACTTGGGTTCGCAAGGCTCCAACGAAGGAACCAAAATTTGATTTGGAGCATGCTAAGGAGACCTTCATGGAAGCTAAGAGAAGCTTCGCTGATGCCTCCACTTCATTAAGTAAAGATAAACTGGAGCTGGAAATGGACCCATCAATGCTCACTACATTCTTGGAGACATGCATGAAGCTGCTGCGTGACAGCAAGGCTGTAAACGGGCTGTAATAACTCATAACTAGATGCGTTGGGACCACGCCAGGAGAAACGCACATAGTCCAGAAGCTTGGGAAGCACACAACGTGAATAGGAAGAGAGATGAGATTGACTGTGAAGATTGGGGAATATGAGATGGACCAAGTGATTTTGAATTTAGGATCAGACGCGAACATCCTGCCAAAACAAACATGGGAGCACATGGGCAGGCCTGCGTTACAATGGTCTCCTATCCAACTATGAATGGCAAACCAGCAAAAGATCCTACCTATGGGGAGATCGCAAAGAATCATAGTAGATATTGAAGGAGCAAGCACACTAGCAGAATTCAAAGTAATAGAGATTGTTGATGACAACAATCCCTACCCTGTGCTATTGGGAATAGATTGGGCCACTGACATGAATGGAGTGATAAATCTAAAGAAGCACAATATGATCTTTGAGAAAAAGTCACTGCACGTAGTGGTACCCTTAGACCCTGCAGAAGGATCGTGCTACATGGAGCCAATGTGTGACTACTACAGTGATGATGATCTAGACTACATCTACAAGATAATTTCATGGGAGCAAGGCTAGGTAAATCCAACAGTGGATGGCCGAATCTCATGGGAGTCTGAAAGCTCCTGCATATCAGATTTTGACGAGGAGATAGAAAGATGGCAGAACTGGTTACATGAGGTATCCACGCTCAATTATAACATGATGATGAGATCATTGCGCTGCGTAGTGACAGAGATAAGAGAACCTACGGATGATGGGTTAAGAGAGGTGGATGACTTCCTAAAAAAAATTGAAAGAGAAGTACCAGAACAACAACGTTTCGACGCTTTGAAATGGGTACTATGAGCTACGCCCGCAAGATGGTGGGGTATGCACCAAAGACGTTTTGAGGACTAGCACGAACAGAAGGATGATGCACGGTTTGGGAAGCCTTCGATGCAATTAGCAGATAATATTGTTGGATGAACCAGTCCACGCACCCACCTATCCAGGTGGATACATGCGTATGGTGCGAAACCTACATGAATGCACACCGTCCTCACGGTAGGAGACACGATTGGTAAGTAGGTGTGGGTAAGGAAATGGGGTGAATGACCCCTATGGTTGGGGCCATGAAGTATGGAAAGACCAAGTGCACAAAAGGATATCCATGCATAAGCCTTTAACAAAGTATGGGCTTATAGGACTGCATGCAAGAACCTGACTGCATAGGCACCGCTAAGGTTGGAGTATAAAGCAAACGTTGTAAGCCCTATAGTACATGGAAAGCTTAGACCGTGCATGATAGCACCAGTAGATAAGATGATTCATGGAACCTTGGAAGAAGAAATCCAAATGGGAAATTCTAGGCTCCAAGAACTTGAAGAAGAAAGGGTACAATTAAGGAAGAAAAGAGCTCTGGTGGACATGAAATTCAAGAAGCTAGAGGATGAGATAAAGGAAGATTTTATCAGTAAAAAGACTAGGGTGATAGGGCAGGATGTGCCTGATCATGATAACAGGTTTGAGGCCTATCGCTGCAAATTGATCAGTTTGATGCCTTGGCTTGAACTGCACATTACTAAGCGAATCGACCAGGTAGCACATTGCAGATGATAAAGTGCACGATGTTGCCTGTAACAATAAAAGGTGTGTATTTTCTAGGAAATGTGATGGATGATAGGATGAAACTTTACACAGGTGGTGTGACCACCTGAATAGTTGAGGGAAGTATAGTCTTAGTGCTCATGCAGTTGAAAGGAAGCGTGGGACTATAAACTACTTTGCTCGGGAGTTGTCTGCAAAAGCAAAGAGTCACAAGGTCTGCGACTGTGCATGGGGGGTTGTGTTGCAGCACGGGTTGGCCAGAAAGTGACCATTGAAGTCAATATTCATGATGAGATGCTCAACTCGAGACCAAATGGAGCGGGCTACAGGCATTTAAGATGCAATTTATGGGCAAGATTTTGGAAAATCTGTCGCCAAGGGAGCATTAATGAACCGGGTTTGGGGGGAAACGGTCAAATTCAAATTCAAAAAGTGTTATAAATTAAAAGGGGCTACCCAGTAAACAACACTTGGTCATTTTCAAATTGAGTGATTGAGCAAAGCCCTGTTTGTTTTGTGCTAAGTGTTGATTTAGCCCCTGAGTTCACAAGTGATAGATTTCTAGATAGACACGATGGCAGCAGTTGAGGAAGTTACAAAAATAACCGAATTGAATGTGTAGGCCCTGACTATGGGGTATGCTACAGAAGGTGTTGGGATTGTGGCAGAAATCCCAAAATCATCTCGCATGCTAAGACCCAAGAAGGATAAACAAGTGATGGTTCCCTTACGTGTTCCCACGGAACCCGCTGCGCACCAAGCTGTTAATGGAGGAAAAAGGGAAAGTCGTCACCATAGAGACTGATGAATATGAAGAAGACCTGGAGGAACTAATTATCCAAGAGGACGAGCACGAAGGCATTGAGGAGGAAACTAAGCCTTCACACCCCCCAGCAAAGTTTCCTGCCTATGTCCCCCTGCGGAAAGGGAGGGCTAAAGTGCCCAAGGATGTTCATGAGATCAAGAGCTCACTCTAGACCCTGCTCATCCCAGACAACATTACTTTTGAGGGCATGCACCTGGGATGGGTTCTAAGCTTAAAAGTTGAATATTGGGATCTCGTTGACCACTAGAAGTTCCCTCACCTTTAGAACTCACACATCATGAAGCCCAAGCAGAACCCCGTGGTGGGGGTTACAGAATTAGAGCTGTGAATGTGGTTGCACGGAGTGGAAAAGGCTGGGCTACTTAACCTACTCTAGGTGCTGCATTTGCACTGCAACCAAATAACAATTTTCATCATCAGGAAGCTACTCTGCCTGGTGCATGATGTGTTTTTATGGTTGTAGGAGCCCATCCCCATCACAACAGACTTGATTCACCACATTTTCATGCTTTCATGCAAAAGGGAGGACCCCACAGACATCTCAGAAGGGAAGAGCAGTGACTTGGCAAAACATTCCACTATGCATGGCTTCTACTGTCCATAGTGCTCGTGGTAGGGGAATTACTGAAAGATATTCAATTCCCCGCAATTGATAGGGATCAGCCAGGACATGGCCAAATAATGGAGGAAGCTACCCTTTATAACCACAAACAATGTCAACTTTAACGTCCTGGAGACATGGCCACCGGAGTGGCATGCCCCAGACATCACAAAGACAGAGAATTCAGTGGAACAAAGGAACAAAGAGGAGGCCAAATTGCACATTGCATAGTTGGAAGAAAAAAGAAGGAAGGAGGCAGCAACAACAGAAGCATGGGCAACACAGGATGCTGCACAAACAAAAAATGAACAGGAAAAGGCCGCAGTAGTAGCAGTAGTGTAGGAGGCAGCCACAAAGGCATGCGAGGGCCAAACGTCACCTTCACATGGGCAGGAAGCAAAGGAAAAAGAGGGAGGCACGGACCCACAAACCATGTCAACATAGTTGAAGTGCCAGCACCCAACCGAGCGGATAGGGTTGCACAAGAAGGTCAAGGCATCAAATTTGCCTATCTACTCGACATCGGTGAGACAGTGCACATGTCACCTCCAAGGCCCTCCAAAATTTTATGCAGGAGAACCAAATTGTGTTGGGGACCCTTAGAACACAACTGTAGGAGTTGTAGGTGCACCCTCCTTCGGCTGGTACCCTTTCGAATAGCCTCGTTGTTGGAACAATGGCAACAGAACAGATCTTGCACCCTTGGGTGACGAACACCATAGTGCTGCCAGAAGGCACACTAGTGACAACAAATGAGGCCGATAGGCCTATAGTTAGCACGTTGAAGGGTCTTGGCATCAAAATGGATGCACTCCCGCAGGAGACCTTATATGTTCTGTAGGATGGGTTAACTGTAGAACTATGGGCTAGGGAGAGCCATGCACTAGAAGTCCTTAGTGAGAAAAAAATCAATATGGAACAGTTGAGCTTCCAACGTGACAAAGTGGTGTCGTAGAATCGATAGCTGGTACAGGTAGTCGATGAAGCTTGTCAAAGCATCCTAGAGCTGGCTATCCCAGCAGACACTCCAGTAGAGGCGCACATCCACAAGTTAGCAGTAGGGGTGCATGAGGCAAGGGAGGAAATGACAAAGGTTCAGCTGGAGCTGAACCTTCAGATCACCGAGCTGCAGTTAAAGGCATAGCAATCCACCCCTTTGGAAGTTAGGGAACAATGCAATAGCACTATTACAGTGGGACTGGATGAGATTCGCAGTGTAGTGCAAGACTGCACCAGTATGTTGGAAGAGTCATTTGAGGTCCTCACAAATTTGCAGGAGGACCCCAACATCCAATGCTTAGAGATAGAGGTGCGAGAACTCCAAAAATAGTTTGACAATGTTAAAGGAACTACATAGATGGTGGCCCTCACTCAGAGGCTCGTGCGGATGCAACAAGCGAAAGCGTTGAAAGAGCAGGTGGACGCGGCACGACACAAGGAAGCAGTCCTGAAGGTGCACGTTCAGCCTTGGATCAACGAGGCCTTCACCATCACAACAGAAATGAAGGCAAGCTTGCACACATGCAGGGGATAAATGCGCAGATGTAGAGAATCACTTCTGACACAGTGGTCTCAGAACAACGCATGCAACAAATCCAACAGGTATCATCTTAGTGCACTGCTGACCTTACCATAGTTCGAGTAGAGTTGGAAGGACTCCATGCAAAGATCTCTACACTAACAGAGTGACTCAAGGGCAAGATCATGATGTTTGTGTTGGGGGCTTGTTGGGCATGGAATCTCCCCAAGGCATGTTTTGGGGCTTAAAGCCCAAGTTTTGACCAAGTCTTTTGTAAAAGCTTCGTGAACTGTGGGTGTGGAGCACGGAATTATGATAGAGTCATAGGGTTGTCCACCCTTGTTTTTTGTAATGTAATGTTAGCATGATAAACCTACCCATGGTTTGTGGACCATGGGATTGCATAAATAGAGCGAGGCTCTAAGTGTAGAAAAGGGCAAGAAAAGATAGAATAGAAGAGCATTAGAAGTCTAAGGGATTGAAAAGTAGTGTAAAGTGTGTCTTTTGGGTCGTAGAGTAGGGAAAGGCTCTGCAACTGAGTGCATAGAGGCCTAGTAGTCCATAGCTGAGTGCGCAGGGTAGGTCGAGTCTATAACCATCGGAGGAATCAATAAAGAGAAAGTTTACCATATTTTTGTGCATCTTTTCCTATTTTAATATATGAATGGGTATAATTTATGAGTATACTATTAATATGCTGCATGAACTTATTTGAATGATTTGTATAACTAATTATAACATAAGACATCCAAGTACGTGGAGGTAGTGTATCAAGGTGTAAGGGATAAGGAAGTGTGTAGAGTGACCTGCGCACAGGAACAACCAGTGGGACCAGTTGAACCTCTCAGACATCTCAAGGGTGTGGAAACTTGGTTCTAGCACCCTCCCAACTACTTCAGGTGAGACCTTAGTCTGCGCTCCTTGGACTATTTCTGAAAGGGTCAGTCGTACTGGGATTTTTTTTGAATAATTAACTCCGAACCTCAGTCAGGCCCCAACAAGCCAACAATCCCTAATTCCAAGAGCAACTACTTTTGACAAGAGTTCAATAACTGCACTATATTCAACAATATTATTGGTTGTTCAGCCAAGGCAAATACCTTGTAATTTAATCAGCTCACCATTAGGGTCATAGAGTACGCATGCTATGGAAGAGAGGTTCCATGTGCTACGATAAGCACCATTAGAAAAACCAATGTAATGAATTGATGACATCTGCAAACAGAGTGGAACATAAGGTAAGCATAAAAACATATGTCTGCAATGTAAACAAACACACCAAAAATAAAAAACACACACTAATGAATTAACACACTAATGTACAAAAGTTATTACATGAATTCCACGCATAATACTTTTAGAGATACAACCCACTACAGGGCTATGACAATGCATTTCCCTCATAATCACATATCTCATAGGCACCTTTATGTGAGACACAATTGATGATGTAGGGCCCATGCTACATGTGGGTTCAAACTTGCCTTCCCACAATTTTTTGTTGGCTTGATCGTAAAGAAGGACCAAGTCGCCTTCAGCAAAAGTACGAGGAGACATAATTCGGTCAAAATGTCCCATCAAGTCCCTTAAGATATAGTAGATGCTCGTCTTCAAGTGAGGTATTCAGAAGAAGTCTGATAGCTAGCTTAAGTGAAGGGATTTTGCATTCGATTGGAAGAGGTACCTCTAAATTGTACATCAGGTGGAACAGAGTGAATTTAGGGGTTGTCATAGTAGAAGTTTTGTAGGCCCAAAAAGATGAGAATAACATTAAATGCCAATCCTTTCTAAGCTTCCCAATGGTAGGTTGAAGCATAGTAATCAAAACTTTATTGACCGCTTCAACCTAGTCATTGGCCTGTGGATAATAAGGAGTTGAGCTATCATGTCGAAGGCCCAACTGAGTAGTTAGCTCTTCCATCGTGTGCTGATGAAAATGTGATCCATGGTGAGTCTTGATAGCTTGAGGGACACCAAAACATGTTATGACATGGTTAAAAAGGAACTAAGTAGTAGTAGTACTGTCAGCATTATATGTAGGCATCGCCTCAGCCCATTTCGTAAAATAGTCGACGACGACGATGATATAACCATGCAGTCTGATTGAGCGAGGGTTACATATCATGAATCAATGGCCCATTTGGAAAATGGGCCAACAATAATTACAGGGTGTAGGCGTGCAAGTGGGGTGCATTGCTTGTGGTTGAAAATCTGGCATTCATGGCATTTTTGGACAACTAGAATGTAGTCTTTGAAAATAAATGACTAGAAAAAATCGACGTGAAGGATTTTATGAGAAGTGGCAAATCTAGACATATGATAACCATCAGCACTAGAGTGGAAATCATTTAAGACCCACTCAGCCTCTTCAAGGGTGAGACATCTGTGAAGAACAAAGTCCACACTGACCCGATACAATGTATCACCGAGGATCCGATAGGGTTGGGATTGATGTTGGATGCGGTGTTGATCATATTGGGACAAATTAGAATGAAAATTTTGGGTTTGGAGAGAAAAAATAATGCCTCCATATAATGGGTCAAGAGCACTGATCAGAAATAGAGTTTCATAGTAAAATTAGTTGAGGTGCTTGCAGACGAAAGAACACATATTAACTGAGCAAAGACAGGAAATTTCTTTGATTTGGAAGTAGTAAATTCCAAATCAAACTCTTGCAGGATCACGATCCATTTGGACTATTTCCCCCACAATAACTGGCAAGTCAGCATATATGTCATGGGGTTGCAATCTGAAATCATGGTAGTTTTCCATAAAAGGATATAGTGTCGAAATCTTTAGATGGCATGAATTGCCGCCAACGCAAGCTTCTCAACATGAGCATATCGAGACTCAATATCAAGAAGGTTTCAGCTTAGATTATAAACTAGGTGCTCTTTGTCATTGTCATCATCATAAACTAACACAATAGAAATAATAGTATGATTTGTGGCCAAATACAAGGAGTAATCGTGGCGGTAATCGAGAGGATGCAGTAAAGAAGCACTGATCAATGCTTGATTTAAAGCATCAAAGGATTCTTGGAAAACTTCATCCCAAATAAAAGGGATCCCCTTCTTAACTAAGTGAGTAAAACCTTTGGAAAGTTCAGTGTAATTAGGGACAAATTGACGAAGAAAAATAGGTTTTCCCTGCAAGCTCTGCAATTCCAGCAATGAAGTGGGGGGTGTAGATTGACTATGGCCTCAACTTTCAAAGGATCAATCCCGATACCTTCACTAGACACCACAAAACCTAAGAGCGAACTAGAATCGATGCAAAACACACACTTGTGTGGATTGAGATGGATATTTTAATGCGGACATCGTAAAAAGGTGGCCCTTAAGTGGACTGGATCGTCATGAAATTTGTCTGAATGAGCTAGTAAGTCATTAAGGTATGGCTAAACAATCTGTCAAATGTCATGAAATGTATAAGAGATTGCTCGTTGGAAGGCAATTCCAACATTCTTCAAAACGAAAGGAATATTTTTGTAAGCAAAAGTACCCTAGGGACAGATAAAGGTTGTTTTATGCTAATCAATGGGTGAAATGTTAATATGGTTATAGGCAGAAAAACCCTCCACGAATGAAAAAATATCACTCCCAACACATTCGTCGATGATTTCGTCGATAAAGGGAGTAGGATAATTTTCCTTAGGACAGGCGCGATTGATATCATGGTAACCAACACAAACACATATCATGCCCTACTTTTTGGCAACAAGAATGATATTGGATACCCAATCTGTCAATGGAATAGGATAAATGAAACCCTGTTTCAAAAGCTTCTCTACTTCTGCTTTGATAGCAACAACATTTCAAGGGTGCAAAGGGTGAAGTTGTTACTAAATAGGCTTAGCACTAGGATAAGTTGGAATCTCACGCACCGCTGTGGATGGATTGATACCAGGCATTTCCTCATATGACCAAGCAAAAACGTCTTAGAATTCTTTAAAAAGCTGAGCATATATCTTGATCTCATCTAGAGAACAGGAAACCCCAATGTGAATGTTCTCAGCAATTCTTAGTTTAATGGAAATGTCAAGAGGCGTTGTTGATTTGAAATGATCATATGATAAAACTGAAGTAGAATTGATTATGCCAACAGTGAAATGAATGTTATCTTAAAGTATTGAAACTGTGAGAACTGCTTGAGAAGAAAGACTTTACGATAGATGATAAACATAAGCAAGATGCAATACACAAGTGAAAACAAAAAAAACACAATGATACCCGACATCAAGATTGATTACAGAGTTTGTCCCTGATGGACTACGTCTTCGTGTCCGTTTTCAAGATGGGAAAACGCTTTATTAGGATTGAATCTGAGAAGTTATATTACACAGAAAATTGACAAAACTGAATGTGCACAGAGGCACTTCTGGTCACTATCATAAGAAAGCTCTTTGAACCGGCTTTCCAATGCCTATCATGGTTCCCAATTATGACTCTGGATGCTCCTATTACACTAAAAGCAAAACAACCTATATCGTCCAGAACATGCACATAAAACTCAAAATCAGCCCCCTCCTTCTCCATGAGTAAAAGGATAAATTTATAGGCTCAATAAGTTCATTCGAACTCCTTTTGACTAAAATTGGCATGAATGGCTTCTAATTTCAAGCACAAAGGCTAGGTCTAGTTATGATTTGCCACCTAGGGATAACATGCATGGTCTTTGAATTAATTTTAGAACAAACTGTAACTAAAAAAGCCAAATCGGACTTTGGATTAACGTTAAACTGCTTGTGGTCAGATAAAAGTACAGAGGAAAACTATTAGCATGTGAACAATTAGGGTCTAATCACTGTTAGACACTTGGTGGCTATCCTTAACAGTGCGGTAATCATGCTGCTCACATGGCACATCCTTCACCCGACGATTTCATTCCCTGTGCAGTTTAGCTACTATAGTTACTACCCTCACTATTTAAATGTCACAATCCAACATGATTACAACTATTAGCTGTTGCAATTGAGACTGCAAACTCTGCCCAGTTAATAATAACCATTTGCCTGCTCACATGACTATAGTCCCCGTGGTCTTCCCCCCGCGCGGTTTCACTGTGGTTAGGACTATGGGTTGTAATTATAAATTTTTTGCGATGTATTACATAGACTGAGAGGGGTATAATACAGAGTTTATGAATTTTAATATATTTTTGAATAATGGGTTTAGGTTTGTAGTTTTAGGTGCCAATAGGTTTTTTAATACAATGTTTTGAATACAAGTTTTCCATGACTTGCAACATTAAGTTACCAAAACCCTTTTACAAAAAGTTGTCACTATGTGACATCAAACCCAACGACCACATCACTGACCCATACATTACTGATGACAATAGAATGATGTTAATGATGAACTGAACCCGACGATGAACTAAACCTGTACAACTGATCTAATGAGATCCTCCTCGATCAATTCTCTCCACTTGAAAGATTTTGAACCACAAAAGTTTGATTTTGAGAAGATATCAGGTGAGGGTATAGTTCCCTCACTTTTCTGATTTCCATCCACCTTGCCTAGCTCAGTTTCATGTCCTTGAGTCCTACTCAAAGATATTCAACATCTCCATGCCTCAAAGATTGAATCTTCCTTTCCAAGATGATGCCACTCATTCATATACTCAAGTGCCAAATCATCAATAGTCAGAATCTGTGTATCTTGCTCAGGATCCATGATCAACAGAGGTTCATACAATTTCAGATTTTCCACATTTACAACTGAGTAAATTCACATGGAAGGAGGTAAATTTAATCGAAATTCATTATTTCCAATCTTTTCCATAATCTTGAAAGGGCCATGCTTGATAGGTTGTAGTTTCTTACCTTCTCCTTTCAACCTATATTTACTGATATACAACCATACCTGATCACCGACCTGAAAATGATGATTGACTTGATTCTTGTCATGGCGCATTTTATACTTGGCCTGACTCTTCTCTAACTAATCTTGCACTACTGCATGCATCTATTGTATCCATTTAATGAACTTAATTGCTTTGTTCGCATCATCACGTTCACCCACTTTATCCTCTTCACCAAACATGAGATCCATCGGTGACTTTAGTAGATACCAAAAACATGTTTCGAATGGTGATCAATTAGTTAATGAATGTAAGGCTTGGTTGTAAACATGTTGCACATAAGATAAAGATTCATCCTACAATTTAGGATGTTTACTACAATAACCTCGGAGAATATGTATGACTGTCCTGTTCACCACTTCAGTTCGTCCGTTAGTCTGTGGATGAAAAGTTGTGCTCTTCTTCAACTTTGTGTCCATGAGTTCCCATAAAGTGGACCAAAATCCTCCTACAAAATGAGTGTCTCGATCAGAAATAATGGAAGTAGGGAACACAAAATGAACCCATACCTGATCAAAGAACATCTTTGTAGTTTGTTCAACTGTCACTTGATTTTTGCATGGAACAAGACTACACATCCTACTGAATCGGTCAACCACAACATACAGGTAATCATGTCCTATTTTGGACATAGGAAGTCCTCCAAAAAAATCCATGGAAATATTGTCCCATGATCACAAAGAAACTAGAAGTGACATGTATAAACCAATATTTCAACTGCCTGGTTTGCTAGCCGAACACATCACACATCCTTTAATTTATTTAGTAATTTTTTCATACATACGAGGCCAGCAACAATACCTTTGAACTTGTGCCATTGTTTTGCTTACTCCAAAATGTCTTGAAACGTGAGAAGAATGTGCTTCCGAGACAACATGCACTCTTTCTATCTGTGGTATGCATAACTTACCCAAATGATATAACAACCTATGATGAAAATGATAATTGATTTCTTCCACCTGAGCACCATGAGTTAGCGATTCATAAATATCTTTGAAATCAACATCCGTACTATATTGTTCTATATAACTTTCATGCTTTAAAGAACTACTATGCAGTACTACTGAAGCATTCAAAGACGATCTAGATAACATATGAACTACTTTATTTGTGACAACTTTCTTTTACTTAATTACTAAGTGAAATTGCTGAAGAAAGCAGCTGGTAATTTGTGTGAATCATTGTTTCCTTACCAATTAAATAATGTTTCCACTTCTTAACACTTTCAACCAAATAGAATAGTTCTTTATCATATGTCGGATAATTCATTACTGCCTTAAAGAAAGTTTTTGAATGAAAACAAATTGGTTTCCCCTTTTGAAGTAAGATTGCACCCATTGCATAACCACTAGCATCCCTCACCTTGAGACCTCGCACCTCATGAAGCCCAAGCAGAACACCACAATGGGGGTTACATAATTAGAGCAGCGAAAGTGGTTGTGTGGAGTGGAAAAGGCCGGGCTACTTAACCTGCTTTGGGTGCTGCATTTCCACCATGCCCCAATAACAATTTTCGTCATTAGGCAGCTGCTCTACCTGGTGCATGATGGGTGTTTGTGGCTGCAGGAACCCATACCCATCATGGTAGACTTGATTCACCGCATTTCTAGGCTTCCATGCAAAGGGGAGGACCCCGAAGACATCTCGGAAGGGAAGAGTCGTGACTTGGCAAAACGTTCCACTATGCATGGCTTCTGCTTTCCATAGTGCTTGTGGTAGGGGAATTGCCAGAAGATAGTCAATTCCCCATAATTAACAGGGATATGCCAGAGGCCACGAAGTATGCTTCAATCTAGGACACAAAGGATGCTAATAGGATCCATGACAGTTAAATATTCTGGGTGTTCATGGAGATGAACCTCAGAATGGGGATCGACCACAAGCCGTAGTTGTCACCCACTATCTACAACAACTCCGAATTCCTCAGCAGAAGTGGAGATGAAAAGGTAGTGTAACATCAATTGTAAACTAGTTTTGAGTGTACATGTGTTGCATGCAGTCAGTCATCAATCCTTGGTAATTGTGCAATTAATTTGGAGGACATTCCTATTGTTTAGGGGCCAATTTCCTCAGGATTTGCATAATGAAATAGGAGGCTTGGTGAGAATATAATTGGTTGAGTGATGGACAGAGTTTCTCATTGAGAAAAGAGAAAAATTATTGTTTTGTAGGTTGAGCTCAGAGTTGCAGCTAGTAATTGTAATAGTTTCTCTATTCAAGTGATTAATGAAAAGAGGTTGGAGGGTTTTTTCCTAGTTGGGTTCACCTAGAAATAAATGTGTATTTGTGGTTTTTATTATTGCATGTCCATGCATGTTATTATAAATTGTGATTTCCATTCCATAGATTAATAGAGTAGAATTTGTGTCTCCTGATTTTAGTTTGATTTCTTGAGAGGTTTCAATTTCTATCAAAATTTCTACATGGTAGTAGAGCCCTGAAATCACATTAGAACCAATATTTCAAACTTGTCTCTAAGGAATTTCAATTTGGCAACTTTAGTGCAACATTTTTCCTTTAGAATTGGGAGAATGTCTTTTAATGTTCTAACATTGGAGTATGTCTTGGAGGGTAGCTTGAATTTCATAGCCTGGAAGGAGCAAATGTAAGCAATGCTCAATGGAAATAGTGTGTTTGAATATGCGAAAACTGATATTGCAAAACCTCCACAGTTAGATGCACAATAGTTAACCAAGTGGACGAAGGATGTCACAAAGGTGAGAATAATTGTTTTGGAAGGTGTGAGAGACCATGTGGTCTCAAACCTCAAAAGAAAAGAGACCACTTTTTCTATGTGAAAGACACTAGCTGGGCTATTCAAAAATAGTATTGAACACAGAAAATTGGCCCTGAAAGGAAAACTTCAAAATATCGGGATGCAGAAAAATGACACTATTTCGCAGTATCTCTCCAAGTTTATACAAGTTCGAGATGAGATTGGTGGGGTGGAGTTGAATGTTGTAGAAGATGACTTGGTGAACTTGGCCCTTGTAGGACTTCTAAAATCTGGGCATAGCTTCTAGGACTCTATGAATTGAAGGAAAAAATTATAGAATTGGGAAATGTTGTGGTCTAATTTGGTTCAATAAGAGTTCAGGAAAAGTAATAGAGATGGGACATCATCCAAAGGTAGGGATTAATAACAATTTTCCTTGGTTGGAAAGGGGAAGAATGGAAAAGGAAAGGAAAGCTAGAGAAAACTAGAATCCAACCAAAATAATGGCAAGAAGAAAGCCTTGAGCAAGGTAAAATTCTTCCACTGCTAAGAATTTGGGCACTATACAACAAAATTTCTGCACAATAAGTCTAACAAGAAGGCTTTAGGAGGAGGAGTAGGTGAAGCATTGGATTCAAAATTTGAATTAGACTTCACCCTAATAGCATGCATTGCCAACATTATTATGGGGAGTGTGTGGTACCTTGATTATGGTGCCTCGTTCCATATGGTATGGTGCAAGTAGTTTCTAGTAGCTAGGAGGAGAAGGATCTCTAGATGCATATCGAATTGGAGGATGATCAGAGATACAATGCTATAGGAATTGGTACTTTCACCTTTGATAAGGAGAAAGGATCTTCTCTTCACCAAAAATATGTTATGTTTGTAATTGGACTAAAGAAGAACCTAATTTTTGTAGAAGTTTTGGAGGATCATGGCTATGATGTTATTTTCAATAAATAAAAATCATTTCTGAGACACATAGCTACCAAGCAAGTGAAGCATATTAGATTTCAAGTCAACAACCTATACTAATTTGAGGTGGGATATTATACTGCATTAACCAGCAAGGAAGAAAAAGTGCAGAGTTGAGATGTTGGAGAACCATAGCATGGGAGATTGGGTCATCTACACCATGGTGCCTTAAAAGTCATGCAACAAATTACCACCGGACTCCCTAAAGGTTCCCTTGACCACTGGAATATTTGCAAGGGTTACACATTGGGGTAATATGTCAAATCCACTTTCAATGGCCGAGATAGAAGAGAATAAGAAATCTTGGATAAAGTCCACTGTGATTTTTGTGGATGCTTTTCTACAGCCTCCACAACAAAACATAAGTACTATGTTATATATATTAATGATGTCTCTAGAAAATGTTGGATATTCTTCATGTGGAATAAGGATGAAGTTTTCTCAAAATTTTATGAATTCAGAGAAGTGGTAGAGAAGGAGACTAGGAAGAAGTTGATGGCTCTCAAGAGTGACAATGGAGCTGATTGTTTTTCGCAAGCTTTGAAGTATTTATGAGCGAAAGAATGCATATGAAGGGAAGTAAAAACACCTAATAACCCACAACAAATTGGGGTAGCTAAGAGGAAAAACACGAGCATAGTGGGAGAAGAAAATGCCATGTTTTATGATCAGGGGCTATTGTTGCATCTATGGGAAAAAGCATGCAACACAATAGTCTACTTGTAAAATCGAAGTGGTCATAAAATACTTGGTATGATCACATCAGAGGAAGCTTTCTTTGGGAGAAATATTGATGTGTCTCATTTCAAAATATTTAGAGCTTCAATTTATTGTCATATCTCCAAGGATTCACAGATTAAACTTGAACTTTTAGAAGAGTTTGGAGGTTTTGTAGCATATACTGAAACTCCACATAATTACCGAGAGTATTTTCCTTCACTGAGGATGACAGTTGTGAGGAGAGATGTAAATTTTGATGAGGATAAGGCTATGATATTCTCTATGGAATGAGACCTGAGTATCCCACAATAGTAGGAGCTTCTAGCTCTAAAGGAGGAGTCTTAGGATGAGATTCAATAAGTTGTGGAGTAGCAACATGTAGTGGAGCAAATAGGAGGCAGAGTGGAGGCACCCACTCAACCAAAATCTTCCATAGAGGGGAGAAAGAGAACCAAAGAAGCTAATAGATTTTTGTAGGATTCTAGGGAGAATGTGGGAACCCCTACATCACAACATAGATAGAGGAGGTCACCAGATAGGTACACTAGTTACATGGCTCTCATAACTAATCTCATTAAGACAGAGCATTCCTCATTTGAGGAAGCAATTTCTCAACCTATTTGGATTGATTCCATGGTGGAAGAATATGATTATATCATGAAGAAAAATGTATGGTAGGTGGTATCGAGAGCAAAAGGGAAATCATTGGTTGGTTTGAGATGGATCTACAAAGTGAAGAATTCAACTGACGTGACCATCAAGAAGCACAAGACTAGATTTGTGGCCAAAGGATTCTCTTAGATAGAGGCAGTGGAATATGAGGAAAATTTTGTACTGATTGTAATATATTCCTAAATTAGATCCATTCTAACATTGGTTGTGTAGATGGGTGGAAAATCCACCAGATTTATGTGAATATTGCCTTTCTTAATGATATTGTTGAGGAGAAAATTTACATAGAGCATCCAAAAGGATTTGAGACATATTATCGAGAGTCACATGTTTGAAAACTCAAGAGAGCATTTTATGGTCTCAAACAAGCACCCCAGGCATGGTACACTCATATCGACAATTATCTTAGAGGATCGAGCTTCACCAAAAGTGAAGTAGATGTGAACCTCTATCACATTTTGGTAGATGGTAAGTTTCTTATTCTTGTTTTTTATGTTGATGATTTAATATTGATAGGTGATGAGCAGTTGATCTCCCTGCAAAGAGGATCTTGAAGGGGAGTTTGAGATGAAAGACATGGGCCTCATGCATTACTTCCTTGGGCTAAAAGTATGTCAAGGTGATCATGAATTATTTGTGTCTCAAGGAAAGTATTCTACCTAGATACTTGTTGGGCATGGAATCACCCCAAGGCAGGTTTTGGGGATAAAAGCCAAGTTTTGAGTTGATATTGTTGTAAAGCTCTACAAATTGTGAGCACAAAATGTATGTTAGAGTCATAGGTCTGTTTGCCATAGTTTTGAATGTAATGTCGGCCTACATTGTATAAATAGAGCGAGGATATGAGTTATAAAGATAGAATAGAATCAAATCGAATGGAATGAAATCAGATAGATATCGAAGTAGGAGAGAAGAGAGAGAGTCTAAGTGTGTCGTATAGTAGGAAGAGGCTCTGCAGCTGAGTGCACAGAGGCCTAGTAGAGTCTGCAGCTGAGTGCATGGACGCCTGTAGCTGAGTGCACAGGGTGGAGTCGAGTCTGTAACTGAAGGAAGAGAATAACAAAGAGAATTTTTATATTAATTCTATGTATCTGTTCTTGGGTTATTATCAGTTGGATATAAATTGCAATTATATTGTTTATTTGCTACACGCACTTGTATGAATTGTTAATATTTTTAAGTATAACTGAAAGCATACAATTAAGCTAAGTTAATCAACTAATATTGGATTACTAGTAATAACTTGGGTAATAACAGTGTTCGACCCCCAAGTAGGGCTAAGCGAAGGCATCATCAAAGGCTACAAAGTACAGGAAAGTGCGTGTAGCAATGTGTGTGCTAGGTCAAACTGCAGACCACTCAAACTCATCAGACATCTCCAGGGTGCAGAAGCCTGGTTCTAGCAGTCTCCCATACTACTTTGGGTGAGACCTCATTCCGTGCTCCATGGACTGTTGTTGAAAGGGCCAGTAGTACCAAGAATTTTTTGGCTAAATCACCTCTAAACTTGGGTCAGGTCCCCACAAGCCAAAAAATGGTTTCATGCCAGGACTAGGATCTGCATAAAGGATGTCTGATGTCATGTCGTTGGAATCCGACAAAGAAATAAATTGAAGGGTGCTTGGACAGAAAAATTCACAAGTTCACAGCACAGGAAAATAGGAATCCACGAGTATCGAAGGAACAGTGGTTAGAGCACTACTTATATATGGAAATCCATGAAATTTTCTTTGCATCCTTCCCCTCTAAGTTGTATGAGTGGATCGTGAAGCTAGCAGAAAATCAGGGAAGGTGTAGGCTTGAAAAACCGATAGTGTGGACTCCAGAATTAGTGTGCAAAATAGAAGGATCATAATATAATATCACGCACACTGTGGACCATTGGCTCGATTGAATTATAGGAGGGTTTATCACTAAATTCACGGTAGACATGATAGTCAGCTACAGGGAGGCGGAACGACGCTTCCTCAAAGGACCTTGAGGTAAGTACATTAAATCTTTGAACACTTGGATTAAAATGCTACTGTGTGAAAAGTGGGTTATGTGAATAAATTGATGTTCAAGGCTACATGAAGTGGGAGGATCTATAGAAATGAAGGTAGCGTAGAGATAGAAACTAGCCCCTTGATTTTGCCTCGGTAAGAAAGTGAGGAAGAGCTGGTAAAAGTTTCACCAAGAAGTGTGATTAGTCTGATAAAGCAACAAATTTTGTGCATACCACCTCCACCTATACTGCCATCGGTTTCATCATCTTTACCCCCATCTTTACCCACACCACCTTTGCCACCACCACAGTTTAATATGGTGAGTGCAATAAGATTTCTAGTGTTCAAAGGAGTACGAAAAAAAGATCCATACCAATTCTGGTTCGTGGTAAAGGCCGTATGGGAAGCACAAGGAGTCATAGATTACAACATGAAGAGGGCAACACTAGTAAGCATGTTGCAGGATCAGGCACTAACATGGTACATTAAGCATTCTAATGACCATCCGAACATGGGGATCGCAGATATCCAAGCCGCGCTGAACAGGGAATTTATTAGGACAAAATTAGAGATGTAGTCGATTATCAGGTTTAAGGAAATCATGATGCTTCCAAACAAGACCCCATGGGAGTGGATCAGAGACTGAAGAGTATGATTCACGAAGCTAACATGACTTTGATGGATGGAGAGCACTGCACATGGTTTGTAGCATCACTAACGCCGCATCTAAGGACCATGCTGTCACAACACAAGTTATCCACCCAAGTCGAAGCATTGGAGATTGCAATGAGACTACACGAGACCCCAATACAAGATCCTAGACTGGGAGTCCAACAAATCCACGCAAAACTGAAAAATTTATGTCTGGAAATGCAGAGTTTGAAACAAGACAGGAAAACTCGCCTAGAGGCATGTGAGGAGGTATGGTGCATAAAATACAAAGGTCAAGGGCATGATAAGGACCATTGTCTAGTCTTTGCAAACTACTTGGTGGGAGGAGGGCCAATTCCATTAAGACTAGAGGCACAAGAAGGACCAACAATGGCACATGCATTATGGCGCACGATTTGTCAGATAGGAGGGAAACATGCTATAGATAACTATCACCTATTACAAAAGTATACGCAGATGTCCCAACAGTTGTTCTGTAATTTCTGTAGATTAGTAGGCCATGATGAATGCACCTGTAGAAATTATGAACAAATGATGGATTGGATGTTGGCATTATGATACAGGTGTCGTCCTTGATGGAAACTCACTCAGAGGTATGATACAGGTGGCAACTCAATTAGATGAAAGATCATAGTACAACAGGTCAAGGGAGAGGTATGTAGAGGTTAACCATGATGAAAGTGCGTATACATGTGGATGAGAAAAACAAAAGACGCGTATACGTACACATGCAGGTTCACAGAAGGAAAGGCACGTACATGTTGGAAAACTAAGTTTTGGTCCGTGGTATTTGGTCCATGGTATTTTGTCGTAGGTGTTGACCCCAAGTATTGGGTCCAAGGTATTAGTTCTACATGGTTTTGGACCATGGTATTGAGAGAAGCCTAAACCTATATAAGGAGAAGATCATTAGGCCAAAGGTGGAAGAGTGGAAGGATTGAATATCTGATGAAGTGTGAGATCTAGTATGCTGGTTATGGGTTTGAGATGCTTAGTTTGATCTGAATCAAGGATACACCTATGCAGTTGATGATGGATGATTGATTGGGATCATAACGCTTAGAATGTATTATCATTATGTGATAGACTAAATCTGAATTATTGACGCATGTTTTATTGTATGAATGTTATGATCTGGGTATGATTGATGCCTGGAATAGTTGCAAAGTTATAAGTAAATATTTTTAGATCTGTATGTAAGGACTCTGAACACCACATATCTCCACAATGGTATGATATTGTCCACTTTGGGCCTAAGCCCTCATGGATTTGCTTTTGGACTTACCCCAAAAGGCCTCATACCAATGGAGATATTTGTCCATCCTTATATACCCATGATCCTCCCCTCTTCTAGTCAATGTGGGACTTTGGTCGTATACCCAACAATCCTCCCCTCGAACAAAGGACCATGGAGCCTCCCCTCAAACGATTATCCATCCGTTCACTCTCTATCCATGGATCCCATCGTGATATTACCGGGGCCCACCACCTTCGTTCAGCATTCCGAGGATTCATCCACTTGGCTAACTTCGGGGCATGGCTCCGATACCACTTGTAAGGACTCTGGACACCACATATCTCCATAATGGTATGATATTTTCCACTTTGGGCCTAAGCCCTCATGGATTTGCTTTTGGACTTACCCCAAAAGGCCTTATAGCAATGGAGATATTTGTCTATCCTTATATACCCATGATCCTCCCCACTTCTAGTCAATGTGGGACTTTGGTCGTATACCCAACACACAGGGAGATGACCCATTCACATTGATAAGTGAAAAATGGTTTCTGGATATGTTAGCTTGTCATGGTTGTGCTTTTGTAAATCATTTGTTGCATTTTAAGATGTAAAAGTGATGATGTGCTTTCCATCACTTGTTAAGCAACAATGATGTCTGGTCTTATTTTGTGTTGCATGTTAAACTGTGAAAGTGATGTTATGTTTCCATCACTCGTCAAAAAAACAATAGTGTTTGGCCTTATTTTTGTAAATCATGTGTTGCAGTGATGATGTGTTTTCCATCACTTGTCGAAGCAACAATGATATGTTGGCCTTGTTTTCGTAGTTGGGGTATTGTTTCCATTTCGATGTAAACTTGACCACTGAGTATGTGTTATAAACTCGTGGCTAGTATGGGATGCTTGGGTCATTAGTTGGTCATGAAAGTCAAGCATGTAATTTGCAAAAACAATGTACTACAGGTTGCAGAGGTTGCAGGTGTCGGCTCAACGCTTAAGGCTCTGAAGGACAAAGGTGAAGGAGATGGAAGTGAGACCTTTTCTGGACACTTGTGATGCATACAAGGTATAGAGAAGTTGTAGATTATTTTTCATGCTTTTGGAGGACCAAAAGCTCCTTAGGGGGAGGATTGATCTAAGCAGCTCTAGACACATGCAGAAGTCTAAGAGGACTCAGAAAAGGTAAAAAATTAAAGTGTTTTGATTGTGATTAAACTAGGTTCATGTTGAATATCTTGTCATCGTGATCGCAGTGGTGCGAATGATTCGTCAAACTGAGCTCGTATGCGAAAGATAGAGCTCTTCAAAGTTCGACATGACAAGGGAGAGCGAAGCCCATAGTGTGCCACATGGCATCCCAGTCAACAAGTAAGACCCACTAAATTTATGTGGTGAATAAATAACCACTAAACTATCGACACATAGTGGTCTCCTAAACCTACATAAAAACAAAAAAAACCAATAAACAAAAGACATATATTAAAATGAGATATCAAAACAAAACGAATCCATTGTGGTTATGTTAAATTTGATAGGGTGTATAACGATATAACACCATAATTAAAACAATATATCGCCATATTTAAAACAAAACCATATAAATTATGAACATGAACGAATCCATTCAAAAAGGTTAATGGTTATGTTAAATTTGGTATGGTATATAATCATATAACACCATATTTAAAATGAAATAAAAACAAAACAACCGTATCAACTATGATCGCATGGTTAAAAAAAATGTTCGTGCACCCATTTTTATAATTGTAGTGGGTAATTTTGGCGGGGGAGAGGTTGGAACCCCCAACCTCCCACCTCATCGCCTCCAAGCCTAACCATTACACCAACTGCGTTGTTGTTCATACTTTTGCCCATGTTCATTTATATAAAGCCTTTAATTTATTTGCATGGGGGGTGGTGGAGAACACACCGAATGGAACAAAACCAAGGTCGAATGAAACTGCACAGAACTGTGGAACCACGAGTCAGGCTAGAGGTGGAACCATGACACAGTTCCAGGAAGCAAAATGATGGCATGCTTTTCGAGATAGAATTTTTGCAAAGAATCTTAAAGATTCCATGAGGAGGTAAAAATTCATTTTATCATAATATAACCAAGTTTACAGTCAAATTACTCAAATTTTTGCAGGGAATGCTATGGTGACGTTGGATTCGACCTTTGAGTAGCAGATTTGCAGATTCCCAAATGAGGAGAATCTTCAAAAATCTTGAGAAAATCTTCTAGATTCTTTGGAGGCTGAAATTCGCTAAAGTCAGAATACAACCAACCTCATACTCATTTTTCTTAGAATTTTGCAAGGAACCTGCTAGCGCGGTCAGAATTTTGATCTGAGTAGCAGATCTTCAGATGACCCGCAGGAGAGAATCTTTGAGGAATCGAGGGGGAATCTAAGAGATTCCTTAAGCCCTAGATTTTCACGTTGTCAAAATTTAGAAATTTAACAGTCCATTTTACACTATTTGATGCCACAAATCTGATGATGCAATCAGATTTTCTATTTGATCATTCCATTTTTCGACCACTTTTCAAAGTGGAGTGTAGGTGTCAGCATTCATATGCGAGCAATCATTTCCATGCGATTTGACTTCGCGAGATTGATGGTATGACTAGCTTCAACAGTTTGACATCCTTTTCTTCGGATGGCCCTAGGATGTGAGGTATATGCAGTGTGTTCATGCACTTCTTTTTGTTATGAGATGCATAATGCTGCATAGATTCCTATTTGATGTTTGATGTGTGATCTTCTTTTCTTACTTGTTTCATGATTCTTGCTTGATGTGACGCAGAATCATTTGTGAGATGTACTTCTTGTCATGTTGTTATCGAGATCCCTTTGTTGTCATGTTGATGGGATACTCATGTTGTAGTCATGTATGTCTGAATTGAGATCCCTTTGATGCCATTATTGGCGGGATGCTCATTATTGTCATATGTGAAATTATGTCATACTGATCAGAGTCCTTTTTTTGAATGAGAGTTCCTGCAGTGGAAAATCTCAGGAGCCACTCCTGCATGAGGGCATATTCCTTGTATGATAGAGAAAACACATGCATGTACATCATCACTCTTTCTAGCACTTAATGCAGCGACCAACACCATCTTGACACCGGGGCATGGAGACGTAGTCCCTCCTGGACAAACTCTGTTATCAACGTCTTGTGTTTTATGTTGCTGATTCTTGTCATGTTCTTCTTCTTTACAACATGCACATGTGTTCATTTATGCCCTTTTAAATGCAATTATAATCACATCACGAAAGTAAAATATCTTGGTTAAATCCGGGAATTGAGTCAACGCGGATTCAATTGCTTTCGATTCTGGGTGCTCGATAGATATGAGGTTAAGATGAATGTAGGTTGGTATATGTACAACAACATATTAATAGTTGTAGAACAATAATATGACCACCACCAACCATGTTTTTCATTTCTATTAGCCTACAATATATGTAATGATAATCTATGGCCACCACCATGGTTTTTCAATTTTTTCTTAAAGGTTATAATTTTTGCACAATTTCTTCCATGGCCTGAATATGTGTTGACTTCTCCCACACACCTTATCCAACAATATCAATAAATTCTCTCATCACTACTTCCTGGGGGGCCTCCAAAATACTATAACAAACCATAATTTTTCAAGCATATTTACACATTTCAAGTAAAGTTGGATGTAAAATGCAAACATGCATTGGTTAGGTTAATAAGTGATTGGATTTCAACCCTGTGTGATGTTATGTTTTTCTAGTGATACTGTTGGTGGCTACATTAGTAGCATGTTTTTATTGTATATAATTCCCAATGCACATTTACTACTCATATTAATATTTAAAGAAAACATTCTATTCAAGAGAACATATACAGGTAAAACACTCCACCAAAGAACACAAGGAAATTCATTTCACATGTGTGGAACAATAATTATTACTTTATTCCAAATATTGTGATTTATTTTGGTACATGTTGTCAAAAGTTGATTACTTTTACTTTATTTGGATTTTAATGGAGACACTTCCCATTTCTATGCTTAGATCTCAGGTTCAAGAATATAATTAACCATATGGGAAGAAAGTACATTGAATCTAACATAGCTAATTTTTCCATTGTTGGGCACATGATTCTCCCATTACATTTTTTTTTTCCACTCGACGCCTTTATATGGGTTGAAATCTCTCGCCTACCAATAGAATTAGCAATAGTTTAATGTTCATAGTCCAAGTGTTTGGACATATTGCTTGTCAATATTTGTTAAGAGACCAAAGAAAAGAGCATTAATTTTGTATCCATGCTTTAAATGCCAGGAAACCAAGCACAAGATCATAAATTTGTTGTTTCATGCCAAAACTTAGGGTTCATGAATTAGATACCAGGACACTAAACACAACATCATAAAATCATTATTTAATGAAACAAAGTGAAAGGAGACATTTGTATCTATTAACACTTCTCCCTAAGATTGACATCTAGACTCTATAATAAGAAAATGTATTAGAGTAAGGTCATGGCCTTCAACTTCTCAATAACTATTCAAGGCTATGACAATTGGAACTCCAAGTAGCCTCAAGTCAAGGAAGTTTTCCAAACAACTTGCTTGGAGCTCGAACAACTTGCTTGCTCAACAATGTTTCATTAGACAAATGAAGAAACAAAAGAATCCATAGTGTGATAGCAAAGATCTCATCCTCCACTGTTATTGAGAGGAAAAATCTATTTTTCTCTCACATAGAAAATCTTTTAGCATAGACATGAACTTCTGACATGTCAAAGTATTTAAACCCTAAACAACAAAAAGTAAGTTCTAATAATAACTAGTGTTATCAGAATTGGTGATTAGAAAAAACAATTTTCTTTTGCAAAATTTTTCCACTTTTGCCCATTTTTTCTGACTTATTTTTCAAATCCTTGTTGAGTTATCGTTGTACACTATTTTTTAAACATAACAACTAAGTTAATAACCCACTCAAAGTCTTTTGGCTATCATAATCGGAAGAAAGGCATAAAGTGTGAATAAATCATATATTTACAAGGTTAGCAACTTACCACAATCCTCACTAATGGTCAAAATGACTCAACAAACAATTACAATTTACATATCCTAAGCTTATGAGAAGTTCAACTCAATTCTAATATGACAACAACTCTTGGAGTCACATGAGACATTATCAAAATTATTTCTTGTAAAGAAAAATTGGTCTTAGATACAATTGAGACATTATCGAAACACTACCTCCTACAACTTTCCAAATTGCATTTGCATTGATCTCTCTCTAATATATATCTCAATCTCTTTATTCTACTCTGATGTTGGAATAAGAAAAAACAACAAAAAATAGCATATGAAATACTAGTGGGAAATTCCAAGAATGAATTTGACAAGAACATATCATGGCTTTCAACTTTAATGCAAATGTTATGGTATCATAATAATGAGCTCTCATTTAAGAAACTAGATCATTGAACCACTCTGAAACTACCATTCATTTCAGAAGTGCTTTATTGTTTTCTAGAAGGAAGACACCAAAAATCTCTTTGGCCATTCTCTGCACCATACATGTGCCATATTCAAATGTCCATGAATTAAAAACCTTAATGAGTAACAGAAGCCATTACATAATGGGTGAACATATTCAATTATGCCCTTCTATAGAAGCATAACTAAAATGTGAAAGCAATATGACATGATTTTGACTTAGCAACATCACAAAAACTCAAATGGGAGACTCGACCTAGCAACTCGGCTGAGCACAAACTTTGGCAATAACTCATCCTAGTAAAACATCAGGAAACATGCACTCAAAAAAATAAACTACCCCAAATTAAGCAAAAATCAGGTATTGACCAAAACCTAGTATGATTATGAGGAGGAGTTTTGACAAAGTTTGACTTATACCATTAGCCTGGAGAGCATCTTCAATATTTATAGATTCATGCTTTCATGTATGACATGTCATTAAATTCCTAGGTTAACTTAAAAGGTCAAACCTAGAAAGACAGTGAAGCTAACTATATTAAACCCTAAACCTAAAGGATGAACAAACACAAGGAACAACTCTATATTCTACATCCCAACTAACAACATAATCAATTGTAGGTAACCAAATGAAGCCAAAGCTAGTAATAGGAATACAAGCAAGACATCCACATTAAGCATAAGATTTCAAATAGAACAATCATGTATTTATGAACTGGAGACCTATGTTTTGCTTGATTAATCGATGAATGGGAGAGGTGGCATGCCTTACAAGTGAATCATTTTCCCTCTTCAAAAGCCTTGGTGCCAATCTCCCCAAAAAACCTACATAAAAATAACCCAAATACAAACAATTGTCTGTTACACAAATTTCACCAAATTATCTTATCTAAACACTATGCTCCCCAAAGTTTACTAAACATTCCACATCGAATCTATGAAAAGAGGATGTGCACATCCAAAATAAGATGAAAAATTAAAAGAATCCCAAATAAGTTTTTGCATAAATGAATCAAAAACCCATATATTCTATATCGTTACCGAGCGAAGTGCAGTCCTCAAAATCATCCAGAGTAATCACCCTAGTGAAAATGGATACAAAAGGTAAGAGGAATGCTAGAAGAAACACGATGTAAAATAAGGTGCTATAGGATAGATGGCATGCGAAAACCTTCACCTTCATAAAATCCAAAAATTCATTGGTGGTGGAAATGGTGATTCAGGACATGTTAGGTGATATGTGAACCTGCATTATGAGATTTATTATTCCAATACATATTCCTGCATAGTTGGCCTTTTTTAAAGCAATATGTTCGGCCTTATAATTTAGTGAATACTAGTCAAAATCCATGGCTAATATGTGTATAAGGTGGCTACAAAAAATCCATTCAGAAGAGCGGTTTGGTCAATGCTGAGAGATGAATGCATGCATAGTGGTCAATTATTGGTTCAATTCCATGATCTTTCCTCATTGAATCAAAGTAATGACAACCCTCATCTACTAGGCCAACATGATTGCATTCAGAAAGGAAACAAATGAAGGTAATGTGGTTTTCCTTAATGCCTACCTGTAAAATTCATGCAAAGATATGAAGGGATTCCTTTTCGTACCCATTATGGGCATACACTGTGATCATAGTGTTCCATGATACCACATCTTGTTTTGGCATATTCTCAAAATGTTGGTGGGAATTATTTATACTGCCACATTTTGCATATGTGTCAAGAAGATCACTCCCTACAAAGGCATCCGACTCAAATCCAGTTTTAAGGACATGGCCATGAACTTGGTTATCTCTCTCCAGATTTTCCAAGCTAGCACAATCACTCATAATGGCCACAAGGGTAATATTGTCCATCTCATTATCAATCCTTTGCATTTGACACCATAATTTCAGAGCCTCTTCACCGAGTGCATTCTGTGCATATCTTGCTAGCATTGCATTTCGTGAAAATACATTCCGTTCAGGCAACTCATCAAAAACATGGCGTGCATCTTCCATGATTCCACAATAAGCATACCCAACAATCATGCTTGTCCATATCACTACATCTTATTCACGCATGTCCTCAAAGATGCGCTGAGAATCCTCGATGCATCCACATTTTGCATACATATTATCGAGGGCACTCTCTACAAAAGCATCTGACTCAAAACCGTCTTTAATCACAAAAGCATGGATTTTCTTTCCATGTTGTAGATCGGGTAAGCATGCACAAGCACCAAGTACACTCGCAAGAGGATACTCATCTCGTCTTACAACCAAATGTTTCATTTCCCGATGAAGTTTCAAGGCTTCTTCAGCCGGCCCATGCTTCGCATACCCGATAATCATCACATTCCAGGACACCCCATCTCATTCAAGATTTTTCTCAAACAACTCGCGAGCATTCTCCAATTGCCCATATTTCACATACCCTGTGTTTTGTTAAAGACTTGGCATGCGTCTTCCACGCTTTGGCACTTGGAATACATTTGAAGAAGATGATTTGCCAGAGATAGTCTAACAACTCCTTTGGCTCCTGTTTTGATTATATGGTCATGGACGCATTTTCCCTTGGCCAAAGTCCTTTTGCCAATGCAACGCTACAGGAGACCAACATAGGGATTGGTTTTTTCAACATAGGGATTGGTGTTTGCATAGATCTTTTTGGCACCTTCGAGAAATTTTCTGCTCTTGGTTTTTCCTTGAGAGAAATGACACTACTAAAACCAACGAATTTCATTCTAGTTCCATGACCAAAATTCAAACCCATATTGTTATTCTCTACATTCTCCAAAAACCCTATGGTCATTTTCGCTCACTTACATTTCTTTGTATCTAAAATTTCCAAGGGAGTGTATTTCCCATAAAAAATTATCTGAATGTTTTCGATCCACCAGTATGGTTACAATCTAGAAATTAAAATAAATTTATACTTTATTACAATTTATATTTTTTACTCAGTCAAGGTCAATAAACAATATTTCATTCCCGCCAAAATTGTAAGGTGGAGCCAAAAAATTTGGTGGGAAATAAGGGTACAATAATATGGATGTGTAGCTATTCAAATTACCAAATATTATACCCCTACCATAAAATATGACATATTTGAGTAAATTATGAAATACCATGGAACACTTATGCTTAGAATTTATAGCTAAAGCATCAAGAGTTAGAATGAAGTGATTAAGTGGCCACAATAAAATTAATACACATTGGAAATGTCATATACACATGTATCATACATACCAAGCTAAATGTGGTAGATAAAACAACTTTTTCCTATATGTAGTGTCTTAGATGGGCTAGGCAATGTATCATCAAACCTCTTCCATAAAATAAAAAAAATCCAATAAAAAAAACATCATTTTTGTATTAATAGTAATGCCAAGGTGTAATTTACATCATCTAATGTATACTAAATCTACTTCATTTGTTTGACGTGATATTTTAATATGTGCAACATATATTTTCGTAAGAGTCTAATTTTGTTTATGTTCATAAGGTACGTTCAAACTATATAAACAACTTGATATCCAAGTTAAAAACTTGTATCCTAAGTTCAATGGATATGACCCTAATAATAAAAATATGTAGATATGCATGAAAAGTTAAGTTTTCGACTAAATGAAATGTGTCCTCTACTAATTAACCAACACTTCTCCTTATAGGTATTCTTCATAATGTATTTGACTCAGTTATAAGTTCACTCTCCTTTTGGATAATATGTCAGTCTTTGAATTTAATTCCCTGTGAATGTGATCAAAGGATATAACTTTGAAGATTCTAATAAGCTCCATAATTGTAATCATTGACTGATCCAATAAAGAAGTGTTTAAGGAAGTATAACCTTTCAGCCAATCTATAACAACATTTGAATCCCATATCACTTGATTTTAGATTTCTAAAGTGACAAAATAAAAATGACTAACATAAACGACTAATTCATATTATTGCAGTACCTGTTAGGTAGTCGTACTTTTGTTCCTAGACTAAATTAGTCATTCACATTAGTCATTTTTAGTTTTATTACTTATTAGCTAGTTATATATTTTAACCCGAGACTAAATTAGTCATTTATGATAGTCGTTTTTAGTTGGATTACTTAATATTGCTCAATTTTGGTAGTATTTCACTTGGAAAAGTAGTGGTGATCAACTTTTTTAGTCACCTAGTCACTAATTTCTCATTTTCTACTAGTGAGTGGAAACATAATTTTTTTTGAAAAGGGGACAATCATGTGATTGTTTAATGATTTGGTGGGGAAAAAAGAAAATCGATGGGAGATTTTGTTTAACACATGATTCATCAATCAAAGAGGATATTTGAAGGTCGGTGCACAATGTGTTTTGGACACAATAGGCACAAGAACGAAAGTCATTATTGTAAGAACAAGTATTTACATTGTTGTTCAATAGTTAAAAAGTTAGATGAGAAGATGTATATAACAAATAACGCAAAACTAAATTACCTTTTAAAGAGTGATGTCTATAGAAATATAGATATAGTAACTATAGCTAAAGAGTGAACAAGAAGAAATATCAATATGTGAACCATGATAAGCACCTCAACAATGAATATTAAATATTTACATTTATGGCAATTGAAGTAGGTTGTGTGTATGCAGAACATAATGTCCAGAACGTTAAGTGTCAAAACCTAAGTCTAGAGTATTTCTAAGTGTAATTTTTCCATATATGCAAAGATAATGTATTTTCTAAGTAAAATTATTTTCTCGCTCTATTGTTCCATAATTACTAGCTACAAAGCTCATTTTATGTCATTGTGAGACAATGCATATTGCAAGCCATCGTTTGAGAGACTATGAAAGCTAAGTTGAAATTAATTGTTACTAATTTTAAAAGTTATTAGTGTTAGATTTTCCCGGAGAAAAAAAGCAAATTTTTTTTATTAAGGATATAAAAAGTTTTACATATATCAGTTTTCACAGTCAGACCACCTGTAGGCGGAAACTGCTGATTGACAATTCTCCCAAAACTGAAAAGGGAAAAATATGAAAAGACCCCAAAGAAAACTTTTTGGGACGGGTTCATCGACCTGATCTGCTGTAATAAGAAAGTAAAAACTGTTTTTGGATCATAAAATCCCTGTCTTAATAAATTTACATGACAAAGTGACGCAGGTGAGGCCTCCTTCGGAGAAGGATAAACAACCTCGTACATAGATTGCTATAAATACTGATATAAAGAGACAGAAAAAAAAATAACTTCAGCTTCCAAAAAGGAGAGATATGAACGAAACCGTCCTGAGACTGAAGGATATGAAAAAACATATCATAAAGCTGTGGAGCATTGCGACCAAAAGGAGGAAATGCCGAGGATCTATCACGTCCCTGCAAACGGAAAAAAGATGTGGATAAACCATGAAATGCGCTATTAGTGAGGAGGAGCAAAAGGGGGCTGTTGCGAAGTGGAGATCTGCCCCTGTCTAATTTCTTCTATGGACCAGCTGCCCAAAACCTATTGTAGGCCAGCTTTAGAAAGCTGGTCTGCTGTTGTATTTTTGTCCCTGAAAATATGGCATATGGAAAAATTATTAAAGCGAGATTTTAAAGACACAATATCTTCTAAAAGAGGCTTCAATATCTGGTTTTGACACATTGCATTGCCATTAAGCCATTTAACAACATTCATGGAATCCCCGAAAATTTGAATTGACGAAATGTTTCTTTGTAATGACCAGCATATGAGGAGGCGTAATGCAGACAGTTCGGCATAGTTGTTTGTACCAGGACCCAAACCCACAGAAGCTCTTAAAGAATGTTCATGGTTAAAGTGAATACATAAACCAACACCTGCCCTGTTTTGTTGTGATGCCCCGTCGAAGAATGCCCAAGGAAAGCCTTCCTGTATTATTAAGGGATTGTCACGTTTTTTAGCATTTTTAGACTCAGGGGGCGGAATGGAGGAGTAAATGGCCGCACAGTTTGTAGCAACAGTTGATGAGGATATGATCTGGTCTTGAAACACACTTTTATTCCTAGCAAGCCATATTCCCCAGAAAAAGATAGGTGGGAGGTTCCTTAAGTTTCCTTCTGGATAATTATTCCACCATTTTCTCCAAGCTTCTTCCAACGGAGCAGATCCCCATTGTGCTTTTAGATTTAGCAGTCATGTTAGCTCCCCCCAAATCCTTGAAGAGACAGCACAGGATGTGAAGAGATGATTAATTGTTTCCCCTTCCGTCTTGCAAAGCAGACATCTCCTAGGTCCAAAGAAGAATCTGGCTTGAAGAATATCCCAGGTCGGGATTTTTCTCTTTAACATGCACCATAAGAAAATCCGGGATTTTAGAGGACATTTTAGCTGCCACATATTTTTCGACCACCACTCGGGGGTGCCCAACCTTTCTTTCCCATGAGGAAAGAGTAACCATCTTTTGGGGTGTAAACTCTTGTTTTTCCTTGCGCCCACATCAGAACATCCTGGTCATTTTTTATGCTGACATTTGAACGATGGAGTTCTTCGATATAAGAGGCCCATTCATTATGCCATATGATGTTTAAACCAAGGTCCTCTGCATTTTTCCAGGCCTGTCCCCATATGGTTGATTGACCCACTTTCTCCACTTGATTTAGTGTGAAAAAACCTTTGCTACCCAGGTGTCTCAGGAGGCCAGGGGACAGGGCGTAAGATTCATTGTATCCAACCCAGGGGTCCCTGCCGATTCTTACATTTCTTCCATCACCCACTTTCCAAGCCAGACCTTGTTCAATCACTGAGAAAGCCTCAACCGTGGCCTTCCAGATGACTGAGGATTGTTTCAACTTCTTATCCTGGCTTCGAATCCAATCTTCCAATGGGATTGGGTCAATGTACTTCCTTTTGACCACCCTGGTCCAAAGGTTCTCCATCGTGATAAGCCTCCACCCTAACTTGGAAACCAAGGAAAGACTGAAGTCAGGGAGTCTCTTGATTCCCCAACCTCCCCACTCTTTTGGCCTAGCAAGCTTGTCCCAAGCCACCCAAGGAAGGACTGTGTTTTCATTTGAACCTGCCCATAAAAATCTGCAACACAACCTTCTAATTTTCTCCAAAATGCCTTTGGGGATCCAAGTAAGAGCTGCCCAATAGACAGGAATGGACAATAAGACAGATTTTATGAGGGTCAATCTTCCTGCTCTAGAAAGCCATTTGAAACTCCAATGAGAGATTCTTGCTTCTAGCTTTGCTATAAGCCAATTCCAGTCCTCTTTTTTGTATGCATCTGGTTTTAACCAGAATCCCAAGTATTTAAAAGGAGAGTCCAGAGGCTGGATATGAAAAGGAAAAAGGGTGGACATTAAAGTGCATTCTCTTCTGTTATACCCTGCCACACAGACTTGAGATTTTCCAGAGTTTATCTGCATTCTTGTGGCTTTCATAAATAGATCAAAAATGTTTTTTAACTCCTTTAATTCATTATATGATCCATTAGAGAAAATCAGGATGTCATCAACAAAAATCAGGTGTGAGATGTATAGATTAATTGCTACCTCAATACCTTTTATCTTGTCTGTCCTTCTGGCTTTGTGGATCAATCTGCTAAGCCCTTCTGCCACCAGAAGGAAAAGGAGAGGAGATAAGGGGCATCCTTGTCTGAGTCCCCTTTGGATTTTGAAGAAAGGGGATGCAGCTCCATTGATCAAAACAACAAAACTAACATTTGAAATACAACCCATAATCCAGCTAATGAAAGAGTAATTGAAACCCAAATGAGTAAGCAACAGCCGGAGATATAACCAGTTGATTCGGTCATATGCCTTAGAAAGGTCAATTTTTAGGACCACCCCTTTCTTCTTCTTCTGTTTGACACTGTGAATAACCTCTTGGGCAACTCCGATGGCCTCATGAATTTTCCTTCCATCCAGGAAACCAAATTGTTCCATTGAGATGTTTCTGGACAAGATAGGAACAAGTCTACTCGCTATCACCTTTGCAATAATTTTATAAATGCAATTACAAAGTGATATTGGCCTGAAATCTTCGAAAGTCTCCGGTTCATCTTTCTTAAGGATGAGAGCGATGAAGGTTGAGTTAAAAGGTCTATATATTTCTCCTTTAAACCTTGATTCTTCCACAACTTCGGTGATCTCTGATCCAATCAAGTCAAAAAAATGGAGAAAAAGTTCAATAGTCCACCCATCAGGGTCGGGGTTTTTGTCCTTTGCCATATTTTTCATTGCTGCCTCAACCTCCTCCTTTGAGACAGGGATTGATAACTCATCTGCTTCACCCTCCGCAATGAAACTAGGAAAACATTGAGCTGTCCTCATGACTTCTGCTATGGTGGCCTCTCCTGAGTCCGAAAAAATTCTCTGAAAGTGCCTCTGACCCAGGCCCGAGAGGTCTGTGAAGGTTTTAACCACCCTTCCTTCTTCATCTTTTAGGCTCCAAATAGTATTTGCAGATTTTCTACCTTTTGCATAATTGTGGAAAAAACTTGTATTTTCATCTCCTGATTTTAGCCAGATTGCTCTGCTTTTTAGTCTCCATTCCTCTTCCTTTGCCAGGAGAATCTGATTTTGGGATTTTTCCAAAAGGAGGATCCGATCCTTTGAGGCCTGGGTAGAGTACCCATCTGCTTCAATACTTTCCAAAAACTTCAGCTCCTCCCTTATTTTCATCAGATCTTCATTTTGTTTTTTCTGCCTTTCTTTTGCCCAGAATATAGTTGCTTTCTTTAATCTTTTCAGATTTTCCATGAACAGGAAACTCTTGCTCTCACTAGCGTTCCTGTCAGGGCGGATCCATGAAGTCTTAAAAAGATTATTGAAAGATAGATCTTGCAGCCAGGAGGAGTTAAATTTAAAGGGCGTAGGGGGCTTTGGAAGAGGGAAAGAAAGATCCAAAAAGATCGGGAAATGGTCTGAGTTCCCAGCCTCCTCAACCCATTGCCGGAAAAGGGGAACTTTAGAGATAAGGCCCTCAGAAATCAAAAAGCGGTCCAACCTTTTTGCGATCCGATCCTCCCCAGATCTTCTATTCCTCCATGTTGGCTTTAACTTGATCGAGGAAGGATCGATGAGTTTTTTGTCAAAGAGAGCTTTATGGAAGAAATCCGACAAGGGATCCTCCCTGGCCGAGGGGCCCCATGCCTCCGCTCTACCCAAAGAAAAGTTAAGGTCTCCTCCCACAACCAGCAATGGAGTGTTCATCAAGGATTTTTCCAGCAAATCCGTCCAGAAGAGATCCCTTCCTTGACATGGCCCATAAATATTTACAATTTGGAAAGGGGAGGGGAAGTCTGGAGATAAAACTTCCATGCCCATTGCATGCTTCAACCCCCAAAGGTTTATACACTTTATTCTTCCTTCTCTATAACCGATGGCAAGACCCCCCGAGTGACCAAAAGAATCTATAGCGGAAAAAGACCATCCTGGCAGCAAGGATTTTAGCATTGATTCCACCTCAGAGCCTTTCCCCAACGTTTCTTGGAGGAAAAGGATGTCAGATTTTGAATTTTGAAGCCAGTCTCTTAAGGCCAGTTTCTTAGGCTTACTGGCCAAGCCTCTACAGTTCCAGGAAGACATGATCATTTTTTGACAGTTTCGGGGGTTTGCACTGCTCTAAGAACCCCAGGGATAGAGTATTGTTTCCCGTCAGCCACATCCATCTTTGCTTTTAGTTTTGCTTTTGAAAGGTCTGATTTTCTACCCCTCTTTCCCCTGGACGTTCCGAGAGAGGGCACCTGTCCAAGGCCACCAAAGGCTTCATACTGCTCGGGCTTTAGCCCCATTGATCTGAGGTTATAGGGACATGGGGCATTTTGAGCCGGAGGAGTGAGAGGAGGCCAGTTTTTTTCACATTTTAGATCGAGGGACGGCGATTCCTCAGGAGGAGGATCCATTACAGGGGGAGACTCTACTGTAACCACACCCTCAGACTGATTTTCAATATGAGATGGTGAGGAAGGATGGATTCCATGCATAGAAACTGAAATATGTTCATGATCTTGTGATGATATATGTGGAAGATTCGAGCACTTACCCGTGACCTCCTCGCGGGATGATGTTGGTGCAGGCGAAGGAATCCGGACGTCTTCCTCCCCGGCTTCTACTGATTGAGGATCCAAAGCTTGCGCCCCCACGTGATTTTGGGGTTCTTCAGGTGACTCCCCATTCCGGTGTTCCCCGGGATCCAGTCCGGCCTCGGTATGAATCGGCGAGCCTTCCTTCTCCTGAGATGCTTGAGCACGTGCATTATTTGGATCTATGTAAACAATGGTTCTTCTGAAACGCCTCCGCCTTCTGAACAACGGACAATTCATTGCAAGATGCCCGTAAACATGACAGATGTGGCATCTGAAAGGCAAATGTTCGTAGTCCAAAATTTGCTCGAAAATATAATCTTTGTATTGAAGGGTTATTGATTTCCCCAATCCTTTGCTCAGATCAATGTTTACCAGGATGCGAGCCGTCGCCCTGATCTTTGTCTCCCTGAAAGACATATCCGCCTCCAAGAAGGTTCCCAGCCTATTCCCTATAGATCTGAAAACAGCTTCTGTCCAAAGGAAGAAAGGGAGGCCCGACGCCCTCACCCAGACTGGAAAAACTTCTGTGCTTTCCTTAATCAAATCAACAAGGGGATTCCATCATTTCATCAAGACTGGTATGTTTCCAATGAACCATTTTTTTGCTAATACCCAGTCAGCTGCTTCCTTTTCTTCAAACCGAAACATGAACCATCCTTTTACAAGGCATTGAGCTTCAAATCGCAAAGGATTTCCATTAACGAAACGTTCTTCTCCCCACGCCTGAAGATCCTCTGGCATAAATTTCTTTCCCCTTGCCCGACCTACAATGGTACAATCTGCTACCTCTAGGGTTTCCTCAATAGATACTTCCATGCCTAACACTAAATTCCCCCCCAGATCTTGTGACCCAATCGGCTTTTGGGATTTCCTCTTTTCCCCTTTTTTCCTTAAATCATCTTCAAGAACCCTAAACTCCCCAGGGATATCCGACCAATCTATGTCATCTTGGGGCGTATCCACTGTGTAGGCATCCTCCAGTTGAGACTGTAGATGTGTAGATGGACCCCCAACATGGGTATCAGAAGAGATTTTGCCACTAAAAGATACGCCAAACTCGCCCAAATCGCCTGCCTCAGTGCCATGACGACCCTCGCATCCCCCTGTAAGAGTGGCCCCTGTGGTTCGAGGGTATTTTGGCAACGAGACCCTTGAGAGAGGGGTATAACCTCCAGCAATTCTATCCTTGCTGGCACCTGCAGAATGGCCCAAGGATTTGATATCTTCCAAGCCTATTGAGGGAGGGTTCCAGCTTACAACGGACTTACCCTTGTCCGCCAAAGAAGAAGCACCCGCTAACGGCCCTTCCGCCACTACCTCCTCAACTATCGGACCTTGACAACCCTGATTGTGTGCAGAGGAAACCTCAGAAACATAAGCCCCGCCTTGATGCAGAAACGGGGGAAATTCCGCCAGAGAAGGTAAAACCGGAGCTGTTATTTTTTGGACACCAAAAAAATGTTCCACGCTTTTTGCTGAGGTATATTTACCCCACATAGACAAAATATCTTCCAAAGCCGGATCCAAATCCACCAGTTCCTCTCGGTTAACCATGGTTAGGAGACCACTTAGGGAGAAACCGACAGCAGAGGCTGCAAGATGTCAACCGACGCCCTAATTCCACGGAAACGAAAACCAAAATCGCGCAAGAGAAACCTGAAGCATCCGGGGCTGAGGAATAAAAAGGAAAAAACCCTTTCAGTGCACTTTGACCCGACAAAAGATTTACCTCCAGCTGTCTGCCAAAACCTGGATGTGAAAACGACCCGGAAACCTGCACCTGTACACTGGAACCCTTCTGCTGTCGCTAGCCGTGTCCTGTGCGGGGTTCCGCCCGAAACCCTCGCTGCCAAACACTAACCAGCTCCATAGACGATAGTAAGATGTTGCATCAAAGATTTCACCGTAGTCCAACTCATCATGTTGAAAGTTGAGATGTTATTAGTGTTAGATAAGGCAAGAGAAAAGTTGGTATCAGAATTGTAGATTAGCCAAGCTTTAGGGGAATTTTGAGGTCTAAAATGGGCCTCCTAAGGAAATTACAAAATAATAGTGGAAATAATAAAATAAGATTAGATCACATCATCAAATTTTAGAGGGAGAAAAAGAAAAATTATTTCTTCAACTCGTATTTCGAGTGACAACACTCGTGGATGAAAAATTTGATTCCTCATCCAAGGAGTACCCATGTTGCATACTTTCGATGGACCCTACTACACGAAAAATGAGAAATACATGAAAAACATGATTGCAATCACATTTTTCTCGCTTGAAATGTGAGTAAAACCTTATGGAGATAAGTTGAAAATACAAGTTAAAAAGCAGTTTTATTATTTTTTAATCTTTTTACTTTTTTATTCGAAAAATGGTGAATTACCCCCCATGGTTGACATCATCATCTTGAATCCTATTGGTTCTTATAAAGTTTATTTTGGTTGTTCATTTTTCTTAGGAGGCCCATTTTAGACCTCAAAATTCCTGTAATGATGGAGAGCTTAATGACAATGTTGTGAACATTGAGCATTTGTTTGTAGTTAGATTGAAATTGCCATAATGGCTCAAGTGTATAACAAAGGTATGGTGAGGCAAACAGTATGATGGTTTATCCAATAGGCATCAACGACATGGAAGGAGACAAAATTGTTTGGAAGGTTTGTCCAAAAGTGGTCAAGCGTGGAGCCATAATCAATTTTTGATGTTGTTCTATGTAATTTGAAATTATCTTGTTGCATAAATAGAATTAGTTTTTTTTTGTCCACAATTATTTTATAACATGTCCAAATTGAAGTCACCAACAATAGTAGTTCGATAGTTTTTCAGCACATGTTTTAAAATGTACGATCCAGGGGATCAATTTAGTGCCCAAAATTTGAAGTGTGCGGCAGAGCTCGAAACCTAAACGACTGAATAGATCTCCTTGATCTGAATCCAATGCCATTCATTTCACTCAAAACCAATATCATATGCTCCTCATATCGTTTTCTGATCAAATTGCTAAAGAAATAAATTTTGGCAAAAAAAGGATAGGTGACTGGACAATTTGGGCTAGTGGTACGCTACCACATGGCCTCACCAGATTGGATCAAAAATTCAGAATTTTCATTGGCCAATGGGTTTTCACCAAGTGTCTTATTCTTATTGGCTCTTAAATGGTGCATTTTTATTGGCTACAAGGTTTGTTGATTTGGGCCAATGAGGGACAGCCAAGTGGGCCAATTGGAGGTTTCCACATGGCCTCCATTGATAGGTTAAAATTTTTGTTATGGATCAAGCCAAGTTTCCCACGGGAGTTGAACTCATGACCTCCCATCAAGAAACAACAAGCCATGCCACTGCGCCACCACCATGCCACATTAAAAACTTAGTTCACGACTTCTACTATGGGATAAAATGCACGAGATGAAAACTACCCTCAAAGGCCTTCTCAGGACCTTCGACAGACTATAAGATTATCTGCAAAAGCTACCAGTTACACACATGTTCATCTATCAAACATAAATCGACAGGGTATGGAAAGAGGATCACCTTTGATTCCTTCTAGATTCGCTTGGGGATCTCTGTGCGGCAAGAAGAACTCCTTCTAAGCCGACTCCAAGACAATTCTTGCACAAAGGACAAGGCAAACCAATCATAGCATATGCTTCTGAAAACAAATGTAAGAATTCGTAACAAACATGTATAAATGTATAACTTAACTACTCAACTCGACAAGCATCAGAATGAACAAATAAATGCACAATATCACCGACACTTTGGAGTAGGGAACATAACTGCAGTTCTATATTCATAATGGAAGAGTGATTACAACAAACCGTTGTATCAGCCTTCCTTACCCCTTCTTCCTCTCTCTCTCTCCTTCTTTCAGCTAGCTCCTTCAAGAATATGACAGTTCACAACAGCTCTATGGGCTATCCTTCCAAATGCTCTGATCCTTTTGCAATGGCCCTCTCGTTGCTTATATAGCAATGGAATTAGGGTTGCCAAGCTCTATCTAGAGTTCATTAGGGAAAAAACCATGAACCTGCCCTTTTTACAAGCTTCTTCCCATTTGCCTTCATTCTCATAATAAAATTTCTCCAAATATCTTGATTTTTGGAGTTTCCTTGCTTTTATTGCACAAATTTAGGGATTTAATATCTATATATTTATGGGCAAATTCGTTGGCATAACCTTTTGAACATCACTTAAGTTCACTAACACTCCCCCTGGTCTAACGACAAGAGTTAGCAGGGTGACTAACGCTCCTTTATGCTTGTTAACAAGCTTTATAAAGTAGGTTGTCAGTGTATAGAGAGTGTTAGTGTGGATTTTGGGCCTGCAATTGTGGTCATTGCTTCAGTCATCTTGTCTTTCACCTTTGAGTTGATTAGGAGGTCAATTTGTCTTATAACAGATGCCCCCTAAAGTATGAGATCAGAGGCAGAGATGATGGCCGAAATACTTTATGAAAAAACACTGTAATTTGTTGTCAAAATCTTTGTAGAGAGAGAGAGAAGTTTCAGGCAACAAGGAAAACCTGATACAACAAAGATACATATATATAAATTGCTAAAATCATGTCCTGAGTTAGGCATTCCCATGCTCAGTAGCTATGTCAGAATAATTTTCTCCTCGGAGATATAACAATGTTGGCCGCCAATATGGCATAGGGCGGATCTAGTGTCATAATAGATCATCCTCAAATAGCTGTCTCCAGAGAACAATATCACAACTTGGGAGAGGAAAAAAGGTTGAATGATGCAAGCCTCTACCCAAGGTCTTGATTCCCCTTCACCGAACAACATAGATCAGTACATGTGATAATATGTGTTGACGTCGAACTTGCATGAAATAATCTAATTACCAGCCAATAATGGAGGTTGTTAATAGATGCGAGGAAGGCCACCGATAATGGTGATGGTCTCTAAGATGCACAGTGAAAACTAACGAGTGTGAAAGATTTTTTGTCGTCGAACACTCGTAGAATCGCTTAACCAGGAGCCAATAATGAAAACCCGTGATCAAACACAAGGTAACCTGCCACTAATGTCTGCAAGCACCAAGGCACTGAATGTGTTTCTAGGTTATCTTCCTAGATAAAGTGTTGAAGTAGATAGGAAGAAACCTGTCGAAAGGTAGGCAGTGAGGTGTCCTACATCAATCGACACGAAACCGAACAAGGATGATTTTGTTTTTTGAAGAATCTTTTGAGCTTTTGGGTCTAAACAACGGAAGGCATGATGGAAGGATATGTAGGATTGACTGATAAAGGAAACAAATGGGAAACCTTGAACAATAGAAGGCACGACAATGGTTTTAACCAGACAACACTAGACTCATGAACACTATAGAGTGTTTAAGATACAAAGATGTAATTACATCAGGGTATATAGGCTAAAAACTCATAGGTTGGTAGGGTTCATACTGAGAGGCTATCAAAATGATGGTTTATTTGAGGGAGTGCCATGTTCGAGGGAACAAATGTTGCCAAACCACGCTTCCGAATTCAGGATACAATTGTATTGTCCACTTTTCCCCATATGATTTTTTAATGAGTTCAAACAAGTAAACTCATCAATCTTTTCATGTTTAAAGAGTCTAAAAAGGATCGCAAAGAGAACGACTCTTTTCCCTATCTGATTAGTTTAATGAGTCCAGACAAGCAAAATCATCGATTTTTTCATATTTTAAGAGTTTGAAAAGTATCTTAAAAAGAACGACTCTATATCTTGTCTGTATATTTAAAGAGTCCAGACTAGACAACTTGGTGGTCTTTTCATATTTAGAGAGTCTAAAAAGATCGTAAAGAAAGACTCCATGGTGGTCCCTTTGTCATAGTTGATAACCGAGGACGGAAAAAGTTTAATAGTATACCCAGATCAGTTACTTTTCCGTATTTTAATCTATTGAACCTAGATAAAGAGAAACCTTTTTCCAATAGATGTCGACCTCATTTTGTTATGAGTACGAGGCGATGGACTAAACTCGTGTTTTGTCGTGACACTTTAACAAGCTCAGTAACAAAAACTCGAGATTTTTCATTTTTTAACGAGCAAGTAAAAAGTACCTAAAATAATGCTCGGGTCATCTTTAGCATGTTCAACGAGCAACAAGACACAACTTGGGATTTTTTCAATTTAAAGAGCGAGAAAAAAGTGCCTTAAATGGATGCTCCATTGGTCTTTTTCAGTTTATGAGTTGGAACAAGATCAAAAAAGAGGTGCTCAGAGCGTCATTTTCATATATTTAACGAGTGCAAATGATGAAAATCTCAGGGATGTTTATATTGTTTCAAGAGCGATAAAATATCCCTAAAAGTGCTTTACTGATTGTGGTATGGATGTTAAATGAGCCCTACTACAAAAACTCGTAGATGGTTATATTTTTTAAAGAGCAATAAAATGTCTCCAAAAGTGCTCTGCCATAGTTAAATAGATTTTAACGAGCTTAATGATGAAAACTCGGGGATGGTTGTATTTTTTAAAGAGCAATAAAATATCCCTAATAGTGCTCTACCATAGTTAGATAGATTTTAACGAGCTTAACGATGAAAACTTGGGGATGTTTGTATTTTTAAAGAGCAATAAAATATCCCTAACAGTGCTCTATTTATCTTTGTAGTAGTTTAATGAGCCTAAAGAAGAAGACTCGAGGTTTTCCGAATTAACGAGCAAGAAAAATACCATAAGAAGAATGCTCGATCTTTCTCGATCTCATGCTTGACATTAGAAGGGTTTATGCCATACATTTCCTCATAAGACCAAGGAAAAGCATCGCAGAAGTCCCTAAATGGGTAGGTGAAGCCCACAATTTCCTCAGGATTGTGATTGGCTTCACTCTGTATGTTTTCCACGATGTCTGTCATGACATAAATATTGGGGAGCAATGTTTGTGAAATATTTCCCCTGTTTCCTTCTGAGTCCAAAAGTTGGATAGTCGTATACAGTGAGGAAACGATTTCATGTGCTTCAGGTGATAGGATTTGAAGAGGCATCATGTCTAAATCAGATATTGAAACATGATGGTACGAATCCTCCCAAGGTCTCTCTTCTAACCTCGTGATCTCTCTAATAGCTTCGTCCCTTGGTAGGACTTGATTGAGTGGATTAAAAGAAAGAGCGGTTATGGGAGGGGAAGTGGTACCGTTGGCCGAAACCAAAGTGACCGAAGATTCGGCTGCAATTTGAATGGCTTCGCAGGGAAATTCAGCTGGTGACAGTGGCATTTGTACTCCGTATGTGTCAATGTTTGAAGGAGCCAGTAGGATCCATGGATTGGTCTGTTCATGAGGAATAGATGAAAGCATTTTGACCATCTGTGAAACCTTCGTCGACTGAAGAGGGAAACAACCAATGAGGGAAGAAGCCTTCAATAGACCAGTACCTACATTGATGTAACTGTCAGTTCCACCTCCTACTAAAGGTACGAAGCCACTTGGTAATGGTGAATAATCAGGGGTGCAGAAAGACAACTGATCTACTGTAATAACCTTTCCATCCAATGGAAATTGGATGATGCGAAAGATAGTAGATACGACGGCTGTCAAACATATGTCCAACTATGACCCAACAACAGATTATAGTCGAGTTCCTTGTTCACGACTTCTACGTCCATTGTCACTGTTTTCCCAGTCAAAGGTGTGGCTGTCGAAAGCTTTAAGGGAGTTCGACAACGGGGATAGCTTTGGGGAACCCAAGGGGAGCCAACATGAAGCTGACATGATGCAGGTTGAAGCACCTTCGTCGATGACAGTTCGATGTATACCTTTACCTTTCGAAGTGATATGCACCTGAAATGCAAGCTAGTTGGAAAGGGGAGGTTTACACTTGTCCATGTTGAAAATAGCAAGCATGGAATCCGTAGGGTCAATACCCTTGATAGCCGAAAGCAAAGCTTTCCATTGAGTGGGGCATGTTTGTAATACTTTGAGCGTTGACATAGCCGACGGCGCTTGTGCCAAATCCTCTACAATATTGTAGTGTTGGGCGGAATGTGCAGATTTATTGTGCATTGTGTGTCGAAGTGCCCCTTTGGGGGGTCGAATTACAAAGCCCTCAATCGGCCTTTCGATATGCAGATCGTTGGGCGATGATGGGTTTTGACCTGAGGATGGTTCTGTTGTCAGAGCGACAGGATCTCCATAAGATTTGGCTCTTGTGGCGAGATCTGCCGTTCGAAATGTGTAAACGGCAGAATATCCTTCACCAGCTGAAGGATATTGCAAGCCATCATTTTCCCTTGGCGTGGGTTGTTTCTAGTTTGCAATAATATTTTGCTGCTGCTGAGTGGGAAAAGGATTCCTAAGGATAGCGAGGGTCTGACCAATATCCCTTTTGGCAAGGTAATATGTGCATTCCTGAAGCCGTGGACAACGCCAGGTTTTGTGGTCTTCAGCATAGAGTTTACAAGGAAATCTGGAAGGTGTATCCTTTTCATCAGCAGTAGGCGTAGCGGCCTTCTGCTTTGGGTTGGGTTGCTTTATTGACTGCTCCTCAGAAGGAGCGGTGTTTTTCTTTTTCTTCTTTTTCTTACCACTGGATTTCTGTGTAGACTACACATAGTTTATCGCAGTGGTAGGAAGAGCAGTCGATTTGGTGGTAGCGGAAGCATTGGGGTTACCGGGAGCATTGGGGATTATGTCGTAAAGAGTGTTAGAATATGAATATATCAAATCCAAGTGTTGGGCACTACGTATGGATTGGTCTTCTGTGACTGCACCACCTAGAGCGACATCTCTAGCAATTTGCAGAAGTAACGAACTGTAGAATTAGTCTGTTAAGAGAAAGTCTAGGAGGGGAGCTTTGACTAACCTTCGCCTACGTCTCCATTCATGTATATGATCGGAGATGTGGGTGGCGGTATCCTAACGAAATGAAGTGAGGATCTCTATCCCAGTCTCATAGCAGATAGGTAGCTGGAAGTGCTTCAGGAATTCCATCGCTAAATTATCGAAGGTATTTACTGACGCGCGTGGTAACTCAATATACCACTTTGTTGCCTTGCCAGTAAGGGTGCAGGGAAAAACACGTAACCAGACACTATCATCCCCCATGGAGTTAGAAACACTCCAAAGATGGTAGGTGGTGATATGGGTGCCCGGATCCTCCCCTTGTTTTCCGTTGAAATTTGGAATGTTCATCGGTATTTTATGCAGAGGATCAACAACAATTGTAAGTTGTGGTAGACGGGGTTGTTTGTCAATTTGTATAAGTCGAGAATATCCAACATTGCCAAAAGAGGCAAATTGTTGGGTGCCCCCGACTCAGACCATGGTGATGACGGATGACCTGAGGAGCTCTGTGCTCCTCCTATCGTTCGGTTCCCCATAGTGTACATGGGTTGCATGGTGTAGCAGTTGCTTTGTGGTACGGTGTTGTAGAGTGGATTTCCATTAGGATTTTGATATTGGGGTATGAAATTTCCCCAAGTATAAGCGGTGCCCCCTTGACTCATTTGAGTCTGTGAGTAGGGTGCCCCCATGGATTGGTTGGGAATCCCTTGTGGATTCCCAACCGATATAGAACTAACCATATGGCTTTGATTGACAGAGGGAACACTCATGTCAACCAATGACTATCCAGGCATGCCTGAGAACGGAGGGGGAACTGTGACATTCCCCACCGGCATGTGCATATTGGGAACCCCCCCAGATATTTGAATTTGGGGGTTGGAACTATACATTGGCGGCCGACCTTGTTGTTTGTAAACGGGAACTACGCCCATAGTGCCGCATTGAGTGTTATATGGAGCACTATATGTGGCACTAGTCGAAGGTATGCATTTTGGCACCATAGGAGTGGAACCTGGTGGTGAGCCCCAGTATTGTAGCAATAATGCTACAACTCCTGGGGCTTCCTGTCTCTTAATTTTATCAACCCGGTAGTTCGTACAAACTTGGAAGCGGCGGTGCTATATGCACAAGTACTAGCTCTTGTCGCAGCTGTCACTTGGTCAGCTGGCACAAGCCCGCTAGGGCTCAAGCCAACTTCTATAGGCTCACAGAAGAAGCTTTATCAATGATGGACGAAAGCTAGCTCAAAGGAGACTAATCTACTTGACAAAAATGAACTGAAAGCAAATCAAAGCATGTAAGCCTAGGAAACCCTAATTTGACTAGTCTAACTTCTGTAATGCAAAGATTGTGAATGAAACTTCTACCAATGCTGCTACTACCTCTAATAAGTGAAAATGCATGGATCTAAACTACTTGCATCATAAAAGACATGTTTTTGTACTTTTTCATTAAGTGGGTGGAATGATTGTGATTTTGTGCTTATCAGGGTTTGGTTGTGCAGATGGGATGGAGAAGGAAGGAGAACGTGGGATAGGTTGGGGAGGCTAGGAGAGGTCCCTAGGGATCCTTAGCATCCATCCACAGAGGTTCCTCACATTCAGAAGCTCAGCAACCAAGTGAGTGGTCTCCTACAGGATGTCTGCAGGGGATCCTACCGGATACTCAGAGGTTTCTACACGATAGTCCTGTAAGTCTTCTACAGGATGTTCTGTGCCATTCTACAGGATGATTGGCTGTGGAGGTTTTGGGAGATGATGGAGTGTTGGAGTAGTGTGGGAGGCTAAGTGAGATGGAGATGGACCTGATGATGGCTCAGGAGCTAGAAAATCAGATGAAGGAATAGGATGGGAAATGAGTGTAGGGAGTAGGCTGGAAGATAAAGGGCTATGTCAACGAAAGTTGAAGGAGATGGAGCTATGTGGGAAATGAGAGGTTTGGAGGGTAAATGAGTGAGACGGAGGTTAAATAGGATTTGAGGATAGATCAAGAAGAAGAAGAAGAAAATGGTTTGAGAAGGATCAACGCAAATGAAACAAATGACTTATGCATCAAAACGAGAAATTCATTAACCTATGATGATTGTGCCATGAAACCTATGAACAGAAATGGAAAACAAGAAATGAAACCTATGTGAAACAATTATGAAACTAAGTATTTATAAACCCAAACATGCATCCAAACTAATATCAAGTTCTGCAAATGAGATTCAAACACTAATGATTGCATGGTGAAGCAAAGAAAGTGTTTTTGTTGGCAGCAAGGTTACATTGGTCCCAGCTCATGATTCCACTGAAGGGGAGGTGAGATCCAAAGTACTTGGTAGCCTTTTTTTGAATATATTCCCTGTGATTAACCTATCAAGCAAATCTGAACATTAAAAACCTTTTCTAATCATCAAAAGCAACCTAAACAACAACACATCATTTAAATCCAAATAGCAGATTTTATTATGAGAATGCAGCAAAGACACATAAATATAAACAAGGAGGTACTGGGCGCTTGAGATGGGCCC